>PYXC01002195.1:1357500-1580000 GCA_015244755.2 Tenualosa ilisha
CAAACGAGTCCTCAGACGCTCAGAGGCCAGCAGTGTCTCTCAGGGTTCGCTCTGACCCACGGCGCCACTCGACTAGCCAGCAAGGCTAGGTTGTATATGCATGTTTCTGTCACAAGTTAATTAACTGTTAACTGTGAACAAATGTTGATTTAGAAGCATTTTTGTACCAAAGGAAAGTATGTAAAGCCCTCCAACAGAACTCTGGTGTTGAAACGGGCTGGAGGTCTCCTTTTAGCCACCTCTTGTGTGTGTTTAGGTAGATATTATCATTATACTGTTAACACAGGGATTATTTATTCATCTAAACATTTTGCCACCCAGTTCAGAGAGCATTTAGGCAATGCATTTACTGAAGTGGTCATAATGTCCTAGATGTAACAGAAAATCAACAGTTATATCCTGCGCAGTGTATACACTAACAGCTCCTAATTTTTACTTCTGCTGCCTTCATACATTGACTTTCGTTGTTTTTCGTTTCTCAAGCTCGTACACACACTCGCACTCACTCACACACACACGTACACAAAGTCAATTGCATGTCTTGTCCCAAAGATGACCCAATACACAGGCTAGTGCTTCAGTAATTTGAAAATGTATTTTGGTATGTATTCTGTTATGTTTTGGTTGTCATAATAACATGGTGGTTTAAGAGGTATGATTGATGATGATTACCTTTCCTGTATGATGAGGTCCCACCCTTAATAATTGTTCAGCTCTGTAATTATGCCCAGATTCAACAGTGATAAGAAATGATGGTGCAGATAATTGCACAAATTATTTAATTGCAGCTAAGTATGTTGTAGAAAAATAAAATTCAACATGCTCTTTCCTTTCTATTCTTTCTGTCTGCATGAAGTCTGCATGTTTAGCATTGTCTCATTGTGTGTGTGTGTGTGTGTGTGTGTGTGTGTGTTGTCCACCAGGGGGCCTGTGCATCGTGTTAGTCACACACCTGTGGGGGTGTTGCTGCTGTCTGCTGTCTTCTCAGCTATGTGCGGTCGGCCTCTCCAAGACTGGTCTTCATCATCCTCATCCCCGTCCTTGTCTATCAAACGGGGAGAGATGCCACAAACACTGCAAGCTTTCACACTTTGTCCCCACCCCTCTCTCCAGCACATCCCACAGCAGATGGTTGGGGTGAGATTGAAATTGGGGTAGAAGTGACTCTTGTTTTTTTGTTTGTTTGTTTTTTGTTTGTCTATATCTTTTGTCTTAGGTTTTGTGTTTTTTTTTTTCTTTAAATGTGCCATAATATATGTACATTCTCTCACACACACACACACACACACACACACACACACACACACACACACACACAGTGAACTCTTTCTGTTCTGCCCTGTCAGTTCACTGTGAGATAGTGTTTTTTTGTTTGATTTTTTTCAGCACTGTTTTTGCATCCTAGTGTTTACAAAGCTCACTACGGTAGCTGGCCAGGGACACTGAGGATGAATTGACAATAATGTCGGAAAAAAAACCTACATAACCGCAGTCTTGAGAAAAAGAATAATAATAAAAAAAAAACATGGCACACAATATCTTCTTTTCTACAAGAGCTGTTTGTATATCCCTATTTATTGTCCTTGGTGATGGCTTCAATAAAATCAAATCAACCACAAAATAAAATGATCTGCAGTCCTGTACTTTGCTCAGCAGCCAAACAGCGAAAAACATAAACCTTAAGGAATAGAACTACATTCCAGTCCGTGACCAGAAAAGGATTCCGTTCATGGAAAACCCAGTGCTTTGGGCCTATATTTCCGTGAAATTCTAACTGATCTCATTGACTTAGCGGAGACCCAAGACTTATCGGGGAGTTTGAGCCCCGTAACGGAACAATATGATACCTTTTCTGATAAGACTAATCGCTCTGATGTTTTTACTGGATCAGGCACACATAAGAAATTAGGGCATTAGGTTCAACAAACAGACTTTCAAGTTATTTGGCAGGCTAATTCTCGTCAAAAGAGGGGATTAACACATGTCCACGAAGTGAACTTGCTAGGAATTGTTTTAATTGCAGCCAATCCAGCATTAGATTTGGCCACTCTGATAAGACTTCCATGCGGTTCATTTTCTGCACTTCCAAACCCTGGGTCAGCTTTGAATATGCATTTGGTTAGTATCTCAGTTGAGACCTTAATTTTAAGACTAGCTTCTACCGTGCTGTGGAAATCACACATCGACAGCATGCAGTAATTCTGATATTTGCTCATTTATTGATACAAGCAATTAAGTAGGAAGCAGTTGTACATTATTTTGTTTGCATTTAACACAGTGTTGCATGGTACTAAATCAGCCAAATGTTTGGCTTGGCCAATTAAATCTGTATTAGCTCATGTATACTGTGCCTGACAAATTAAGTTTCCTTAATACTAAAAGCTCATGCTTTAATTCCATCCATCTAAAATGACAACGCTGACCCGAACATATGTACCTTTACAGAAAATACTTCAGCTTTATAACAACAAAACTCCTTTTTCAAATGCGTTTTGAAGAACGCTACAGTACAATATTGTGGTATTCAAAATGCATTGCTGTAGTACACTGCAATGCAAATAGTGCATTGTCATCTTTAATTAGGGCTTTGGCCTTTGCCCCGTAAACCCAGAGTCAGAGTCAGACAGGCGTCCAATGGTGATGTGCTTTTTTTTCTCCCCTCAATTAAAGGTGCTAAGAGGTTGGACAAGCCAATGTTAGATGTGGAGAATGCCTAAGGCAAGCGCTGGTACATCAGAGCGACCACAGACAGACACCAGCCACAAGGGTCAGAGAAGAGGAACACTGGGCTAGTGCTTGGGCAGCTTTGAAGTTGTTGCTGGTTGGAAGAGCGAAGAAACACAAAGTAACCCAAGAAATCTCAATCCAGGATCACGTCTCTTTTATTTTTTTTAAGCACAACGTACTGCACACATGACTTCAAAGAACAAGCTCACACTCTTTTTGGTTTCCAAGGGGCAAAATCAAAGTAGCCCAAACTGAGACCGTTCCAAACACCACATGGCAGGCTATTTTAATATGACAGATCTGAAAGGGAGAGAAGTCAAGAACAAGCCCTTTGGGCTTCCCAATGAGACAAGCAACAGGATTGCGTCGAGCTGTCTTCAACTTCAGTTAAAAATAACCTTAGAAAATCCATTCATTGTGTGCTGCTGCTTGTGATTCAAGTTGGAGATTAACTGCATCTGTTGTGTTTTCTAAACAGGACAAGGGCCCTAATCTGACAGCAACTACCTCAAAAGGTTTGTCTGACATCTTGTCAATAGTCCATCAAACAAGCAGCAGACATGTTTAATCATTTCTAGAGCTATATAAACTACGGATTTGGCCTAGTTCCATTCTTATTGTTAAAGGCACACCAGGCAACGTTTTTTGGTTAATTTATCAGCTTTGTAGTCACTTTGATGATTAAATGGCTCATTATGGGGTAAATGAAGGCTTTCTCGGCCGCCTCTAGTGTAGATTTTGCGGTTACTTTATTGCAGGATCTGAAACACTGGGTCGGAAGAAACAAAACTGAAAGCGAATTAAACTGAAATTGCATTTACTACTGGCTTGTCAGTTAGCATAACGCATGACAAGAATCATTGCTGGTTCCTATTCTTTGGTTTGCAAGTATATTCACATGGATTGGTGAGAATGTACAATTTTGTTGCTATATTTAAAAAAAAATTGCATGCTGTAGGGGGAGCTTTAGAGATTAAAAATCTCATTCTTGCCTGGTACACCTTTAAGTTGACACAGGCTGCTTTCCAAAAGAACAGAACCAAACCAAGCTACACCTGAGTGAGTATCTGATTTTATCTGTATTCACAGTCAATAAACTCTGACACATACACGGACGTACACGACTCTCACTCACACACATCCACACATCCACACATCCACACCAAGTACCCCAGGATCTATGCAGGTTCAACATCTGGCATTGGTCCTCGGATAGAGTTCGGGTTTCAGGAATCTGCCATGTGAATCTCACTACCAGCAGAGAGGAGCCAGGCCCTATCTATCTTCCTGTCTGCTTTTCCCCTTCCATCACAACCACTTCACCTCATCTCATGTTTATCTCTTATTCTTTTTCAGCAGCCCAGCTTGGGGTCTGGTCTCACCGAAATACAAACAGAACAAGCTGTCCATGCAGGGGACTATTATATCACTGGTGGAACATTCACACAGAGCTCCACAGAACTCACATTCATCTGTCTCTGATTTAGCCTGGCTAGTGCCACCTAGTACTTCTGCTATTGCATCTTCCTACAGTATTAAGCCAAGGAACTCTCCAAAGCCTAAAGGTGCCTAAAATACATTTTCCTGCTGACTAATCAGTGAACAGAGGAAGGGCTATGGGAAGTGCTCGATGGGAGGGCTGAAAGCAATGACACAACCAAATGTTTCAAATGGTTTAAGGCATTATCTGCCCACCAGAAAGTACTTGTATGGCTATTGAGAGTATCCTGTTTGTATCCAGGCTATCTCTCAGCAATAGATGCGACAATTTACAACTCAAGCTTCACCTTCTTTTGCATTTTGTTCAGATCGTGTAGCCTAAATGTAGGCCTAATACATAAAGCCAAATGCTCATTGCGTTTTGTAAATTTGACATAGTTAGAGGTCCATTTTATACCTACTTAAAAGAGTAACATAATATTGTTTTTAAAAACCCATAATTTATTTTCTCAAAATAAACACCACCAGCTAACAAATAAATAAATAAATAAACACTCAGGATGTTATCCAGTTTTTCCAGTTGAATGCATTGTCACAGAATGCAGAACTTTGGGAGAATACTGTGCCTTTGGGAACAGCTGGGGAGAATACTGTGCCTTTGGGAACAGCTGGGGAGAATACTGTACCTTAAGTATAAGTTTAAGAAGTATAATGCAGTTGTAATTCTTATCTAGCATTTATTAAGTTCACTTTGAGGACAGAGGTCTTACTCAGTATGCACCATGTCATCCAATAAGGTCCCAGGACACTACTAAGCTATGTGCTGGCCTAACTCACTTTGTTGTCCTGAGGTAAACTGAAGCACTATGAAGCACTTTCTTCAGGGGAACGCCAGCATGGTTATGATACACAGAGCAAATATTTGATCAGTTTAGGCTGGCAGACAATGTTACTGGGGAATGTTCAGAAAAATGGAAGATTATATATTGAGAGTGATGTTCAGACAAATGGAAGATCTATTGAGAGATGGTGAAACTGACCTCATTCATTTCAATGGCCGATGCTAGGCTACTAGCTCATTTTTTCAGTTCAGTACAACAGTTCAAACAGGGTATGGGGTGAGAGTGCAGAGGTTTCTAGCAAAATGACAACGCAGCATGTTTAGAAAACTTGAAACTGATAGCCAAGATGGAAAAATGAACTGAGATGCAAGAACAAGTCAGACGTCTATCTACATGATTCATCTCCATGGTAATGAATTTTCAATGCGACTGATAAGAACAAGAACGTCTGCACTTCATATCTGCAACGCTGAATTTAAAAGGGCAGCGCTGTAATCCATCAGGCAGGTTGCCATATCTCTACTCCTGTGAATTATGTTCACTTGTACAGGCTGACTTGACATTTTTCTCGTGTTTGTTTGACATTTTGAGAGTAGGTGATGTGATAGAAGTAAGCGAAGAGTTGGCAAACTGTGTAAAACTCTATTGCACAGATATTTAACATTTGGATAACAGAGTACAGTTGTCTTCTTCCCATCACCTGTCTGAGATATCACTTGTGATCTATTATCCAGAGCCCCGCCACACATGGCGTGTCCATCCTGACATATCTGTGTGTGTTTATGTGTGTGTTTGTGTGTGTGTGTGTGTGTGTGACTGTCGGTCTGTCTTTGTGTGCCTGACGATGTCTGAGTGAGTATTTCAGGGTCTTGCAGTAGTTGTGTGTGTGTGTGTGTGTGTGTCTGTGTGTGTGTGTTGGTGTCTGTCTGTTTGTCTGCCTGTGTGTGTGTGTGTGTGTGTGTGTGAGTGTGTGACGCACAAGAGCTGGGGCTGGAGAATGGAGCCTCAGTCTCACAGGCCTCCTTCCCTTAAGTGAAATTGTTATCTCGTTTTGGATCTCTCTGCAAATCTCATCAAGGTCTAAGCAGCACCGCAGCATTCACTGAAATGCCTCTTTCTTTTTGCTCTCCGTCCCTCCTTATCCTCCGCTGTCTGGGCCGCAAACCTGAGTCTGAATGTGTGAGTGTGTGTGTGTGTGTGTGTGTGTAGTATAAGCATGCGTATCTCCTAATGTAGTAGTTCTTAGTTTATTTGATGACATTCAAAATGGCCTCATTCTTTATTTGTGTGTGTGTGTGTGTGTGTGTGTGTGTGTGCGTGTGTGCGTGCATGCATGTGGGCGTGTTTGTGTATGTATGTGTGTTTGTGAGATTGCACGTTTGTCTTACAATGTAGTATACTACATATTGTTATCAGACAAATACTTTTTTTTTGGGGGGGGGGGGGGGGGGGGTTGCATGGTTTTTGGCCATGTGTCCACTTGCACCCGGCGTGCTGTCTAACTAACGCAGTGATGTAAACAGACCTGGTGCTTTGCGTGCGGCAGTGTGAGGCAGTGAGTTTGAATTCCCGTCAGCTTCTCTGATGTCAGAGATGATGCACACAGCACTAAACAACTGTTATCGCAACAGGCTTAGAAAACCCTTGTGGCAGAACACCACACAACAGACTGAATTATACTCTTTAGTTCTGTTAATCTTACCATTGTGCACTCTACCCTCAGCTGCTATGGAGCAGCAGTTTAAATGCCTCAGTGGACTCAGTATCTGGCATGATGACCAAAAATACTAATAGGAGAAGTTTGGAGATGAGAAACAGGCAAATCAAACATTCACAACGGATGAGTTTGTGATCTGTTCTGTCATTTTATGCCAATTTGACACCAATCCCAAGAGCGCATGTTCCAAGTCACCCTGTCAGTTGTTTTGTGGTCAACTGAGTCTGAGACTTTTTCTCCCATTATATAGGTTTTGAAATACGGGTTTGTCTGGCCAAAATGTTGTGTAATATCATTGTTACAATCACTGTTGAAACATTTTGAAACAGAGCAGGGGCATAGCTAGGCTTTGGTCCAGTCAAGTACAAATTAGGGCTTGCTCTGAAATTATTAAATTTAATTACAAAAGCCAAAAAGACCCATATCTGGGCCATTAAGTCGAAAATGAGCATTTGCAGAATACAGAGAATGGCATTTTTTGATTGCACAGGATCTAGAGGATTCTTTTGTTCTCTTTTGTGTGACTAAACAAAGAGGTCTTTCTGTAAGGTTTCCCAAATGTCATTTTCCATGAATTTGCTCTAATGCCCCGTGGTGGTTACATACCCCGAGTAATAAGTTGATGCAGTTTGTCAAAATAAATTCAGCCGACGCCAACGTCGTCTGCCTTCATATTCTGGCCTCTATGATGAAATTATGGGAGTGTTTCAAATATACCTATCCTGCTGTGTCCAGCAAACAATCCATAGTATTTTTATCCAGCTGTACTGTAGCCAGTAGCCAGTTTTGCTCGACAGCGGAGGCTACTGATGCTCCCTAGCCATGCCTCTGAAGAAACAAGGTCAAGAAGAAGTGTTGTCTCAATGAAAAATGCTGGTTCTTTCTAACTAAATGTTAAACGTGTGTAAACTAAATGTTGGTGGACCTCAACACAGCCAAGAAGAGAGAACAGAGGAAAAAAAAGAAGGAAAAAAAAAAAAAAACACGACTTGGAGTCTGGACAGCTGTCCGAGAGAGTGGCATCATATGCTTTTGAGGTCCATGGATGTGCTTAGGCCCCAAAGCCTGCCTTTGAGGTCTTTATTAGAGTGCATTTGGCAAATGAGTCGACGGTAAACAGTCCAAATAGGAGGATCAGATTGAATTTTGGCTCAGTTCTCACACAGGCATGTGGTCACGCTATAGAGCCAAAGACAGATGCTATAGCAAACTGCAGTCTGTGCCAAGTGTGATCTAGTGTCCCTGATGCATTCTCCCCTTCTTCAAATGACACTAAGCTGAGACAGTGTTGATGCTAGTGTTTGGGTCTGTTTAACCTGCCATAAAAAGACCAAGGGGCTGGATTCAGTCTGATAATGAAGTCTCTGAGGACCCTTTTAGTTTTAGTGGCATTTCAGTTGAAATAAAGAATTGCTGTCTGACATTTGCCACACTGGGTGAGATTTAACCGACTGAAGGTCAAAAGGTCACTGAGAGAGTTCTCTCAAGAGGGCCATTTCCTTTCCCCATCAGGCCTGTCAAACAAGTTCTTTCAGCACCTACTAAAAACATAAAGACCCTTTATGTTCAACAGCAACGCTGTGGATGAGGTTACTATGCGCTTTAACATCAAAATGAAAAACATTAGTTAAAACATTTATTCATGTTTGCAAGCCCACAGAACAAATGTATACTGTCAAGAGTCCCTAGACAAAACATGATTCCAAAGAGAAAATGTTTAAAATCAGAGCTCTGAGAATGTGTGTGTGTGTGTGTGTGTGTGTGTGTGTTTGTGTGTGTTGAACACTTCTGACATCAAATTTCATTTAAAGACCCACTCCAATGTTAACATTAGTATTAGTATTAGCTATGTACTCAGATGACTTTGCATGCAAAAAATACCCCCATGGCCTTATCAAATAGCCTATAAAATAGCCTTCGTTCCTTCCTTAATTTGGGGAATTGGGATCCATCTTTTTCTCCTCATCTTCATGCACTGTAAATTGTACCTGCCCTTGACAAGTTCCCCTTCAACTAATCAGGATTGGTTTGGTACCTTAACAAGGGCATGAAGCACTTCAGTTTCAATTCATATTCTAAAGGCAATGATTGCTGAAGCGTATGAAGATCCAAATCAATAATGCTCGCTAAAGACATAAATAGCTTATTTTGCTTATGATGTGTCTTGTGAAACACAGCAGATAGCTTATAGACATGTTAACAAGGTTAAAAACTTGAACTGGAGTATGCTTTTAATGTATAACTGTAAGTAATGTAGGGCTGTATTTGAAGACTAAACACAAAGACTCTCTTTGTGTCTTCATCTAAATTTTTTCATCAAAAAAACATGACTATTTACATTTTTAGAATGGAAATGAAGTTGCCTCTGTATTTCCTTGGTTTCCTTGGTTTCAGTTGAGCAGACATAACAGAGCTCTGTATTTGTGTGGCTAAATATATATATATATATAAAGATAACACAAGCACATGGCCCTCTGATGGTTGATTGAGAAAATAGTTTTTGAACGGTTTCAGTGTTCCAAACACATTTTCCTGGGAGCAGTGAATGTTAAATCAAATCCATACAAGCCCTCAATTGAAACTTCTCTCAGTCTGAACAAAGGTGAGGTTGAATCACCTCCTGAGGAGGTTGTGCTTCTTTGCACATCAAAGGCACGAGGGAGCAAATAACTCATGCTCATGGGTGACCATAGAAGCCTCACCATTGGGCACTGATGATGCATAGGCCCTCCATTCCACTGACCTCATTTTTCATGTCACTTGTTCTCCTCACTCAGTGGGAAGACTTAATAAGGTGGTGGCAATTGTGTATGTGGCCTTTTCTCTCTTTCTATCTGTGTGTGTGTGTGTGTAGGTGTGTGTGTGTCTGTGTGTGCAAACTTGGATTTGGGTGGGTCGACTGAATTGAGCTGTCTAGCCAACATTGTTGATGTCACGAGCATTCAATCTCTTTGAGAATGAACTGTGTGGGTATGTGTGTGTGTGCATATGTGCCTCTGTTTGTGTGAGTGTCGTGTGTGTGTGTGTGTGTGTGTGTGTGTGTGTGTGTGAACACACGTGTGTGAGGTGAGAGGAGCCCAGTAAAAGCCTGGACCGCACAAAAGCTGAGACGTGAATGAATGTCCCACTGTGAGGTACGAGGGAGGAAGAGACTTAATGTGGTTTCACTCTTCCCCTCTTTTTCCAGAGAGACACAGAGGCAAGACAGGGAGAAAGAGAGAGAGACAGAGAGAGAGAGGCCTGAAAAAGTGATGGAGAGAGATGTGATACAGAGAGGGATGTGGAGGGATTAGATGCTTATTTGGATTCTCACAACCCTGCTGACCCAGCTAATGGGGACCTCGGGCCAAGGGTTCCCAAAAGCTGTTTATGTCCACGGGCCACTCAATGGCCGCTGTCCCCGCTGTGGTGGAAAATAAATGTTGAGAAGGACTGAGGCCTCGTGGACCCTTTTATTGAGAACATGTGGTGTGCATGACGTGTGTTTGTGCTCGTGTGCATGGAAATGTGTGTGTGTGTGTGTGTGGTGAATGTGAGCGAGAAGATAAGTAAGTGAGTGAGTAAATGCACATTTCATTTGCAGATGTCCGTGTGTGGTCATGTGGAAGTATCTGTCAGAGTATGTTTGTTTATGTGTGAGTGCAATAGAAAGATAGAGAGTTAATATGTGTGTGTTTAGTTGTATCTTTGTGCGTGTGCGTGTGTGCGTGCATGCGTGCATGCATGTGTGCGTGCGTGCGCGTGCGTGTGTGTGTGTGTGTGTGTGTGTGTGTGTGTGTGTGTGTGTGTGTGTGTGTGTGTGGGTGGGGGGTGGGGGCTGCATACATGTGTAAGAGACTGAAAGAAACGTTTTACTAGTAGTCTGTTTTCATCTCCCTACCTAAACATCACCTTTTATTAGGCACCTCACACACAGAACTGGGAGAAACCAGTGACCTCATATGTGTACGTGTGTGTGTGTGTGTGTGTGTGTGTGTGTGTGTGTAAGTGTGTGTGTGTGTTTGCCCACATCCTGAAGTAGGTCAGACAAGTCAAGCAAAGCAACAGGAGATAGGAATGTAGTCCCCAGTCCTCCAACGGCTTCCCATTGTACACCACCACATAAAACCTCAGGACTGCAGAGATGACCTTTGCCCCACACGTCAGAGCAGCCTTAGAGTGCCCGCTGCCGGTCTGAGGTGCCGTGCCCAAGAGACATCATCCAGACATCAACCTCTGTCAATCAAATCCAACGAGTGTGTGTAAACATCAGAGCCCTGGAAATGCTCTGTCTGTTAACATCTCCCAAGGTGGCCGCATTTAGTCTCTTCAGCCCTCTGTTATTAGTGTCAGTATTAAGGTGTGGGCATGGATAAATCAAACACACATTATTTTCAGCAGTAGGCAGCAGAAACACAGCTACTTCACTGTGACCCATGTGACCCACTACTGCAAAAAATAGTATAGCGAAAATTACAAATGTAGTTCTAATGCCTTGTGAACTCAGACTTCTCCTTCGGCTTTATTCTTTGATGTTTTCACTGATGATGATGGTGATGGTGATGATGATGATGATGATGATGGTGATGGTGGTGAAATTGGGATGCCTTGTGATGCAAAACTATTGGCAAATTAAGCTTTGATACTTTATGATTTAACATCTTAAATGTAGCACCATTTTCCCATGGATAAAAAAATATGTGATGTGGAAGTTTCCAACAAAATGGTCCTGATTCTTTCATCTGTAACTATAAATTTACCCTCAGGCATAACCATTTCTGACACTGTAGCAGGCTGAAGTGGAAACTAAATTGGAAACAGCTCTGGATGCAGATTCAACAGCATGTTTCATCTGAAGGCAAGTACGGTGGAATGGTTGACACAATAAAACGAGTAATATTTGAAACATTTACAACAGAAATGTACTGCAGTACATGTAAATTATTACACTGATATGACTGTATCCATTCAAAATAGAGAGAGACGTGTAGTTTATAGTCTGTGAAAACTGATATTTTGTTACCAGTGCAATACATGGAGATTTTAGGTTAAGCCAAAGTGTTCTCTTTTTGACTTGGGAACAATATATTGATTCTGAATATGATGTCCTTTCACTATTTATGAAAACACCCCCTTGGGCAAAGATGCCAACACACTATTGACAAATTAGATTAATGCTAATTCATTCAGGGTAATTGCCCACAGTTGAGGTTCATGCAGAGCACATGGATTGCTGAATACAATGATGCCAGCGCCAAGTTCATGAACTCACAGCCCCTCTCTTGACTATACAAATGACTATACAGATACCCTATGATAGAAACTCATGTGTGGGCTCACACTGCTAAATAGATCCATTCTGTTGCTCTTCACAATGCTTTTGAAAGCTCCAAAAAATTGAATAGGCCATCCCAATGTCCTGGCCTTTGCTGTTCCTTGATCATATTGGCCACTCAATATATATTGGATGCTGCCATATGCAGTGAGGTTTGTGCCTCTGATTGTATTTGTGTCATCATAAGCCATAAAACACAATGATTGTAAAAATCTTCAGTTTATGTCATTCTTTGACCAGTAAATGACTAATTACTTTTAATACTGAGAGTCACCTTGGTTTCTGCTGAGATAACTACCAAGACACAGTTCTGAGGAGGTCGTGTTACCACAACATGGCACGGATTTATTTACACTGTAGCATTGAACCTGAAGCTCCTGACCATTTGTTTTTCTTTTGAAGCTCCTGACTATTATTATTGGTTTGACAAGCTGCATCTGAACTGTCACATTGTTTACAGTGGTTAACCAAGTACATGGCCCAAGTACAGGAGAAGACGATGGGCTATGTGGTGGCTGTGCAGTGCCATCTGTAGCTCGTGCTAGCCAATGTTGCACCCCACCATTGTGCCCCCACACAACCCTCCAAGGTTCAACGCATTGTCCACTCAAAAAAAAAGATGCTGTTTCAATTTTTCTCCCGGCGGACTAGCCGCGGGGCTTCTACAGCCTCTACTTCATCATCCCCAAGAGGGATGGGGGCATGAGACTTTTAAACCCTCTGACGCCTAAGTGGCCATCCCATTTCGCATGTTCACCCTGAAACTGCCGATCTGCAGTGTACTGAGACAGGTGAACTGAGACAAGAGTGTGCCAACCCCCAGACGGAGCACAGACTTTCTAGGACTCTCACTGGACACTGACACAAAAGTGTGACTTACATCATTACTTGTATCAGAGTAGATGCTAGTATCAGAATGGTCAAAAACCTGCTGAAAACCATACTGTTTGCAGCAAATTTTGTGTCAGCATCTCAGTGAACGTTTCTGACCACTCGGTGATTTTCATGTCTTTACAAAGGAAAGTTTAATGCGTTTTAGGAAAGATTGCTGCTGTACACCTTTGCAGCCATTCTGTAGGTGGTGGGAGGGGTGCTACAGCAACAACTGAAAGTTCTCAGAACAGAGGCATGTCGTCAAAATTTCAATCTTTACCGTAATAACTGTATTTCATTATAAACGATCAGAAAACAAGGCTTTAAGAGTAAAAAAACGAACTTGTTCTAAGTGCATGGTGACCTCACCTCTCTGTCTGTCAACCCAGCATGCATGCAGCTTGTTCCAGGAGACAGGGTCGTCCTACGTCCTAACCCCTTCTATGTGCCTAAGGTCTTGACCACCTCGTTCAGATCACAGGTTATCAATCTGCCCACTTAGACTCTCTTACCCTACAATCAGAGCCAGGTTTGAAGGCGATCTGGGCCTGTCAGGGCATTACACACGTACACGGACGCAATATCCCAGTAGGCGTCACTTGTTCTCCCTCAGAGAACCAAGGCTATCTGGCATAACCTAACATTTATTAGCTGTTAGGTTATGAGCCAGACAAGATGCTTAAAGTGAGTTTCACAGATCTTACTGGTGATTACTGATGAGTCGGGAGACTGGTTTCAATTAAAGAATTAAATTCAGCAATGCACAGGGAGTTACCCAATGTCATATTGATGTGTGGTGTCTATCCTACTACACAAAAAAACGTTGTGTTGTGTTTCTGTCTGTCTGCCTGCCTGTCTTTCTCCCTGTTGCCACAAAACACAGCTGCTCCCCCACATGGAGTCTTTCACACGTCATGTTATTTGAGGCCTCGTGCTTACGTAAACCATCAGAAGTGTGTACGTGAGTTCCAGAGAGGCCCACGTCTGCTCCTCCTGCCAGCATATACCGCAGTTTCTGTGCCTCTCCCAAATGTCATAGGGGTGTGGCTGGTAGTGGTGGGTAGGGAGGAGGTGACTGGGGTTGGAAGAGGGTTAATGGATCACAAGGCTGAGGTGCATGTGACGAGCTTGATGCCGGGCTACGCGACAGCAGCAGTACTTTGATAATGTAAACCACTGGCCCATCAAAAGAAAAGGGTGTTTTTTGTTGTTGTTATGACGCATTGGTATTAGATAAAGATATTAGGCTCTCTCTCTTCAGAAAAATAATAATAAAAATAAAAATAAGCAGCATAAGACGGTGGTGTAATAAGTTTACTTTTAGTGTGTTAACTTTTTAGTGTGTCTTTTAATGTCTTTGACTGCATGTTGTATGGTAGCAATGCAAAATCACAGCTTAGCTCACATTGTCTGATGTGAAAATGTTTAGTGAAGATGCACATGGTTTTGAGACCATGAATAAGACTGAATATGGGTAAAATTAAGTTTTGTTTTAGTTAACACAAACACAAAAAATCCTGGAGATGGCTACAGAATAGAGAAAAATGATCAAAATCACCTACGTTCTGTGCTGTCTCAATCCAAAAAATGAGTGCATTATTGCATTAAATGCAGTAGAAATCATGAATGTGGTGGTACATTCCAGACAACTCAGATCCTACACACAGGCCTTTAAAGTGTCCTTTCAACTTCTAAGTTTTAGCCTGCAGTTCTTCACATCTCCAATTTAGATGCCTTAATTAGGAGAGTGTCCAATTTTAATTTGCTGAAAACACAGAAACCTGGTGGATGGGAATGTGAACAGAATTCCCCTAATCAAGCCTAAAATATTCTGAATAAGTTGGATGAAAACCCAGTTAATGACAAAGGCCATCTTTTATTCGCCTGCTGCATAGCAAGGAAGGAATTATAGCAACTGCCAACATCTGCTAATTAACTCTAGAGTTGTCGGAAACAGAGAGAGGCAGACAAATAGAGAGATGGAGAGAGAGAGTAGTGAGTCAACAATGACCGATGCAAAGCAAAAGCAAAGGATGAGGAAGGAAGGCAGAAAAGAAAGAAAGAAAAAACATGAGTTAGCAGAGGCATTGTAAGGAGCAGGAGTGCATTGTGGCTCTCTTGAACCTCCTATATGTGGAGCGCCCCAGTCCCTTGGAGGATGGGGAAGAGAGAGAGTTTGATGCTTTAGGCTAGTAAATGGCACCAGGATGCTGTTTTTCTCCATGCTGTGGCTGTTAAGCTGTTGGGTTGCTGGGCTATTGGGTTGTTTGGTGGTGGTGACGTTCAGGGAGTCATGGGGGTAGAATGGCATGGAGGACAGGGAGGATGGGGGGTCCAAGGGGAGAAACAACTATGGTGTCTTCTCTCCAGAGAGCCTGAAGCAAAGATAACAACCATCAGTGGCTGGCCACAGTGAGAGAGTGGGGGAATGGTGTGTGTGTGTGTGTGTGTGTGTGTGTGTGTATGTGTGGTTGGATCGGGTTGGTGGTTGGTATGGGAATCATGAGGGATGTATGTGTGTGTGTGTGTGTTTGTTTGTGAGTGTGGGTGGGCTGATATGTTGGGATTGGTGGGAAAAAGATGAAATCATGAGGGAATACTGCTGTGTGTGTGTATGTGTGTGTGTGTTGGTTTGTGTGTGTGGGCTGAGGTTGAGGAGGGGTATGAGGAATAGACACCTGCGTGGTTGGACTGGGACGAGACTTCAAAGTGTTTGTGTGTGTGTGTGTGTGTGTGTGTGTGTGTGTGTGTGTGTGTGTTTCTATGTGTGTCACTGACTGTACACATAAGAGCCTTCTGTCAAGTTCATTATTTCAGGGACAGGCCATTCTGGAAGAGGACATAACCAGAGGTGGGGGTTTTGGGGCGCTTTGCTCTAGGGGAAGTTGTAGATCCATGGAGGTCACACCGGTAATTCGCCTTGACGTTTATTGTGCATGATGAGTCCTTCATTGAGCGGGGCATTCAGCATCGAACAAAGAGGCTCATTTTGCCTCGCAGAGAGGAGGGGACGCTCATGTGCCTCTCCTCATGAACCAGTTCCTGTCCAAGGGCTGGCAGCGGAGCTGGGAGATGGAGCGAGGGAGATGGAGAGGGAGAGAGCGGAAAAAAGATACAGATAGAGATGGAGTGGGAAAGAGAGAGAGAGTGACTCCACTGATCTCGACTCTGCTTCTCTCACTCCCCTCTTCTCATCTCAGTCCTGTGCTCATCTCTACCTTCTAAAATGTCTTCTTTTGCATTATGCTCGTTAAGCACTTTTGCAATGCGTATCAATTTATGGCCATGTTTACACTAGAAATATATACTATACCTATATGGTTTTTAAAAGGACCAAACTCATGGCCCATTAATAAGTAAAACAGTGTTAAAACAATGTTGTAATAGGGCCTGTATTAACCGTTCATTAGGGCCACATCCTCCATCCTTTGGGGGATACAGGCCTACATTTCACACAGAAAGTCAATCATATCAAGCGATGTTGCACACATGATGTTAATGACTTACATTTGTGAACAGTACTAACCAACCATTCATCCCAATAGCCGTGGATGTATTTCTTTAACAATAGCTGAGTCGAAGCTCGACTTCAAGACTTCACTGGTGAATCAGGGAAACAAAATAGAAATATGTGGCATCAATGCAAGACAAACATTGCTCTTGATTATATTTTATGTTTTACAGTTTCAATAATTGAGATTATAATCCAGTTATGTGTAATTGTGTGAAGTGATTTGAAAGTTGGCTTCACTGAAGTATCGACAAAAGAACCTTTCTGCTGTAGCCGAGCTCTTAATAAACACATTTTATTAGTGATTGTTTATCTAACAGTTACTTACTCTACTTTGCTTTATGATTTCTAACTTAATCATGGTCTGGATTTGGGGAAATGTGATTTAGTGAGATGGAGGTCTATGAAGTTCTCACAGTATGATTTTCAAATGGAGTCGGCAAAATGCATTTTGGTGATAAATGTAGTGCCTGAGGTCATGAGATAAGCTACTGCTCAACATATATCACTGTGAAGGAGCGTATGGATTATCTGAGACATCTGTGTAAATCTCTCTGTGTAAGTCTCAGACCCCTATATACAACTCTTGGTTGAGATACATCAGACCTAAACATGCATTTTGTGCGTAGCCATGCTTCTGTGAAGACATATCCATTTATGCAGCATCACACAGTAAACAATGGTGGCTAACCCTGACACACGTCATGGAGCCCACACGCAAGCAATTAAAGGCAAGTATCTGACCACAGAGATCAAATCCCCTGCGGCTCTTTCCAAAGCGGCCCTCCACTGTGCTTCTCCCCTCCAAGCACACTCTTCAGGAATGTCTTGGGGTAAAATTTAGGGGGGGTGTCCACTTCCAGAGCACCCACTGTCCCATCTACCCAGCTCCCCACACACCCCTACACACCCCCGGCTGTCTTACAAACATCCCCCCACACCTTCCTCGGCAACTTCCCAACCCTTCCCCTCGCTGCAGCCTGTCCACCAAGCACAAATATTTACTGTCAGAGCTAGGGCAGGCTGCCACAGTCAGTGGAATGGTCTGGTGACCTTTGACCTGGCACATTTTGTTCACACCTTATCCCTCACCAGAGCACGCAGGCTGGGTTTGCAGGTCAAAACACCGACACTAACCTTGGATCCTTGGACCGAGTCAAAGCACATTGCACAGGGAGCTGGAACACGGGAGCATCCAGAGAAGAGACTGTGCCCCTTCCCACACAAACACACACACACACACGCACATGCACACACACACTCATACATACATATACACATATACATGTACAGTATAAATAGGCCAACATGCGCCATGTTTAACCATGTAAGTGCTGACTTCTCAATACTAATAGTCACATGTTAAAGTGTAACGCAACAGTTCTCAATTGTAGGGTGTTTTTCTGTATTGGTCTGATTCAAACATTGGTAGGAGAAGAGAAAATTATATTGATAGCAGCCTTTCCTATTTTGGTTTTACCATTGTTTGCATTTTCAGCCCAATGACCTTCAATGAGTGAGCCCAAGGCACTTGGGAATTTGAAGGCACTATTTTTAAAACACTGAAGACTCAACATCGCATGACACTTTGGTCACAGTATTATCAGGGTCTTTACACATGAACTTGAACATAAAGAACATTGTTTGGTGTACATAGCGTTAAGTAAAATGCTTGATTCTGAAGACAGCACATTACCTATTCTGCAACTTCCTCTTCAGAATAAAAGTCCACCACCGAACCAGAGGAGGCACTGGGTTAACACTGGACCCTGGAATCTGATTGGCCAACCCAGGTGCCCCCTTGAATTTCATTTGCTAATACTATTGATTGACAATTCACTGCACATCTTTGTAAGAAGCACTTATTTCAAGCTTGGGAGCAAAAAATGGTGAACATTTGCGCAGTCAAATCACTGAGTGGAAATGGACAGGTTCTACAGTGAAACTATCATTATGATGCAAGTTTTAAGGAGTAGCTCACTACTTAATCAGATAAAAGATGTCAGTTCCCAATTGTGCAACTGTGCATTAGGATTAAGGTTAACTTAATGAAGTAATTTCTATGCGAGATATGGCGGCCATCAACATTTATATGGATAAATTAACAACAATCAGAGTTAAGATGCATAAAGTAATATAATAAGGTATAGCTATCAGTGTTCAAGACACTTAATTAGCAATCTGCGATCAATTCAGGTAGCAATGTTCCAACTAAAATGGCGTGTCTGCCATGCTCCAAAACAATACCCGTAATGTTTAATTGCACTCGCACTATTCGTCACACATGCACATCTTGCATATCAAATAAAAGTATAATCTACACATGGTGTCATTTGCTAGTTGCTGTGACAAACAGTTCGCAAGAAAATTTACTTTGAAATTGTGTTACATATTTAAATTTGTGCATATCTCCGTCGTCTAAAACACAGTTTTTCTCTCCTTTAGATTGCTCTCATAGTATTCATCACACATGCACACCATGCATAAAAGTGCATAATCTGATCATTCAAATGATACTAGTTGCTGCAATAAACGGTTCACAAGAAAATGATCTTGGAAATTACGTTGCATATTTAAATTTGTGCATATCTTCATCTGCCTCTAAAACACCAATTGTCTCTCCTTTGGATTGCTCTCACAGTGTTCACATTCACACATGCACACCACACACATTGCATAAAAGTGCACAATCTGAGCTTTCAAATGGTACTAGTTGCTAGTTGCTGTGATAAACGGTTCGTGAGAAAATTAACTTTGAAATTAGTTAATCAATTTAATCATTTAACTAATTGAGTATATTGCATTCCTCTCTAAAACAACACCCTCTTCTCTGCTGAGCTGCTCTCGCACTCACAGTCTTCGTAACACATAGCATATGGTCTACCATACAGTATATAATGTGAAAGTACACAACCTGAACTTTGCAATATTAGTTGAGTTACCGTGATAAACGGTTCACCAGACAGATTACGTTGCGTGAAATCAGATTTTATTCTGCATAACTGCATTCTTCTTAGTGTAATAGCTCAAGAACTCTATACTCTAAAAGAGATGTCAAAACATCTAAACAATCTTATTTAATTCAAAGCTAAAGATATTTCAGGCACAACTATAGTCCAATATCATAGGCTACATTCTAGGCTACTGTAATCCAGTTTGAAATGTTTAGAGAGCTTGTTAGCTCATCTGTAAAGTAAGCTACTTCAGGGCAATGATCTAGCTGAATGTTTATAGGCATTTTTAAGGTAGTCTAGCCTACAGAATGAGGATGTGTATAATTTAGCCTGTGAAAAAAAATGTGTATTTTATGTTTGCATTATGCAATACAATATGTTTTTTATCAAGCCAGTGATAAGAGAGAAATGGGTAAGATTTAACAATTCTTTAAAAGCAAAGTTTGAAATAAGACTTGTTTCTCCTACACAGTAGACTAAAAACAAAGAGAGGAAAGTATAGGTTGAGAAGAGAGTTTTAAGTGCTTTCTCCTAGCAAGTTACTATTGAGCAAGTGTGTGTGTTGTGCGCGTGTGCTGTGTCATGCAGACAGAGCTTATGCTGTGTCATTCAGAGGTGCTCAAAGACAGGCCAAACATTTTTTGTCATATTTGGACCCTCTTGAATAGCCTTGGCCACGCCCTGGTCACCCTATGCACAAAATTCTAGCTCCGCCGCTGACACCTAGCAGCTTAAATCAGCAGATCTCTGCTCATTCTCCCAAGTGCTTCTTTCCCCAGCGATCTCCAGCCTGACGATTCGACAGAATAGGGCTGAAGTTACTGTTAATAATCAGTTACATATTCTCATTACTCATCTCGGTAACACTTTATTTGAAGGGGTATATAAGGGTGAAACAATCTGTTATAAACATGATATGACACGTATCATGAACATTAATAACACCTAGTTCATGTTGATGACTGTTGTCATTAAGTGTCATTCAGTTTTTGGAGTGCACACTTTGGGATGCAGACATTACAAAAAATGAATGACACTTGATGAATGACAACAGTCATAAACATGAACAAGGTGTCATTAATGTTTACGATACATGTCATGTCATGTTTATGACAGGCTCATTCACTTTTATGTAGACTCCTTCAAATAAAGTGTTACCCTCATCTCCTGTCTCCGTCACTCTCCCTTATTGGCAGGTTGCTCTTGATTGCACCTCCTAATCGTCCTCAAGATGTTCGAGCAGCGTATGTTGCTACGTTGCTGGTGCAGAACACACCGGAGGCTAAAATTTGCTTCTGCGATCATCCGCACAAAGTGGCCATTGTATCCTGGCCTTCCCCAATCACATGATACCTGGTCACCCAGTCTTCATAAGAGCAATGCGAGAGCCTCACAATGTCTACACGCTGCACAATGGCATGTCTGTGTGATCTGAGAAGGTCTGAAGGCTGCAGATGTGAAGGCATCTGCGTGGGGAGCATTCTATTAAATACCATTCAAATCCACGGTAAGAAGTGGCAGATAATTTGTGTTTAACTGAATGTTGGCTTTGGCTGGGACCTGAGTTAAGCATCAAAGAGCATTTGGGGTGATGTGCTCTTGGATCACTCTCAATTCTCAGGGGGCCACATTCTGTGCAGAGCATGGAATCATCTCACTAACTAAACAGTCCAACTGTACCTCATCAATTCCAAACAACTGCAGCAAATGAAATCCTAACGTTAGCAATCCATAGAGTTTCTAGAACTACTTTGGGGTGTATCATTGCAACTTGCCATTCTTGGAGGAGAGTGTTCTTAACTTAAGGAAATACCCTATGTAAGATTTTAAGATGTTTAAGTTGTAAAACAAAAATAATCCCGCAGAACCTTATGGATCACTCCCATCAAAAAAGCTTCCATGATCAAAAGGGTGTTCTAAAGAACCTTGTATCAGATGGTGGTAAGTGGAAGTGACATTTCATCATAACATTCCACAGTGTTATGGTCAAACCTCCACTCAGGACTGTTTTTAAGGCGTGGGTGGGTGGGATGAGGGTGGGGTTGAGGTACCGTTGAGCTTTCTCTTCCTTTCTCTTTCTGACTCAGTTCTTCCTGGTGCTGGTATGGATAACATAGGGACAAGCATGGAGTCAAGAGGCATAGAAATGTGAACCAGATGTTCATTTGAAGTCAAACAGCTTTTCTCTGGACAGTTCAGTGTAGGCCTGTGCAATGGCGTTAAAATGAGTCAGGTTTTTTGTCTGCGCTCTAACTTGAGGTCGTGAACAAGTACAAAGATGAGAAAAGACTGTGGAATATTTTCCCTGCTTGACCAACACAATGACTTGCATTCTTGTCGTAAACACACACGCACGCATGCACACACACATACACATGCACACACACACACTAACACACATGACTTGTAAACAGATATATTATGACTTGTTTGTCTGTCCTGACAAGCATATGGTGTGTTTTTCGGCAAAGTCATAACACTCATAACATGTTTGGCTTTTAGAACTTTCTGAATCATATTTCCATGTTTCTAGATGTGAGTTCAAGCTGACTACATAGGAATCACCTCTTCATAACCTACCTGTCTATAACCTACTAAAGCCCAAACTTTGCTCTCCCATCCTTTTATGTAATTTGTCAATGAAGCATATGGCAATAAAATACTTCTAAAGCAATAATGTCCTGAGGACATCTCAGATCTTTCAGTCTGTCTCCATTGCATTTGATTTGAGGTGTCTCATGCAGTGTCCTAAAAGTACTGTCTTTAAAGGTCTGTAAGGTACCCCTATACAGTGCAGACACACAAACACATTACATCACCCTACCACTAAGAGCTTCGCATGTGGTCCAAACATAAACGAGGAAACATGTGAAACCGTTCTCATTAAGCCAACTGTCTGCAGCGGTCATTCTGCTCATATGGGGACAGAATGGCCAATTGGATCCATATGGAACAGCAGCATCCCAGTGGGAAAGCCTTCAGGGAGCCACATATGGGGTCTGCATGAGGTCCGCGCTCGCCATCCTGCTGATCCCGCCAAAGAAAAGATGAAAAGATTACAAAACCAAGAGGTGGCTATATCACTGCTTTAGTGTTATAATAATTCTAGTAGTTATTAATTAGTTGTATTAATTTGTACACAAAGTGAGCTTATAATTTGTACACACAATGTACAAATGAATATTTTAACAAATTTCAATAATTGTTTCTGCAAATGTGTTTAATTTTGATATCACTGATAATCTTAAAAAATGGTGGGTATAGTCGCCCATAGAAGTACAAAGTGAAATTTTCTCATCAAATGAAATGACATCAGGCCATCACTTAACACCATGATTTCAGCAGATCTCATCCCTCATAAACAGCAAGGGTCCAAATAATTCCCTGACATGTTGACAGCTGAATAAAAGTACCATTCATCAATGAAATTCCACCAATACGTGACTTTCCCAGAGGTCAGTGGTTCCCTTGGAGTGAAATACGTGCTCTCTTTGATATTTTTTTACAAGATCCCAGTGTCTCCATTAAACTTTCTGTTTGCAGGCCAGAGCCCATCTATAAAGCTGACAGAAAATTGTCAGTCATCCCCATGACCAACAAATCCAGAATTCTGTCTGCACTCTCGGTAAAAGAGGGATACAGCTCTGATCCTGGCCTAGTGCCACATAGAAAGCACTGTGTTTGCTTTTAAATGTCTCTAAGAGGGCTAAATAACACTGACAATCTACACTTCACAGGCTGACCTCTCCGGTCAAGTGAATACATTCTTTGTGGAAAAAACATGAGAGAGTGAACGCACTCCCTCTTTCTCTCTCTCTCCCCTCCCAATTTTTATTCCATCAGTCTCTCTCTTCTTTTTATTCTCTCTCTCTGTCACCCCGTCTCTTTCTCCATGTCTGACTAAAGGTGCTATGATGTCTTACTGGGTCAGCTTCTAGTAGGTTGGTTGCATGGGGTCCAAAAATGTTTGTTAATCTTGACCAAAACCAGACCGCAAAAGTTGGAGCCACATTCCTGCTGCTGTCACTGCAGGGAGAGTGTCTGTCAACAAGCACATTTGTCAGAATCACTATTCCGTTTTAAAGAGCCAGGCATTCACACTTAAATCATCCAGTGGCCTGGCTGTTTCCCTCTCTCTTTCTCTTCACCTATGTCTCTTTTGGTCTCTCTCTCATCTTATCTTTCTGTCTCACTCTCATTCACTCTCTATATCCTGTCTCTAACAGTCTTCCTCCCTCTATCTATCTCTCTGATTCTCTCTTCTTCTCCTTCAGTTTGATATCCCTGGTCTGTATGCAGTTATGTCCTGATAAGAAATGCATGTATATTTTATTATATCTTGTCATTTTAATCTGTGTGATACAATGCAACCCGGGCTAGTTTGGAAATGGCCTTGCCTAGAATGCAGAAAATGGCTAATGTGCATTTTAATAAATTTTATCATAATTGAAAAAGTGAACGCAAAGACAATAAATAGATGGACACTGTGGCCGGGACTTTGGGTGAAACTCATACAGGATGTTGTTCAAAACAGAATGAAAACAAACCAAAAAAAACCCTTAGGGCAACTTTGACCTCTTCTCTCTGTTAACTGAGGAATCTCTGTGGGCCAGAGCCTGCAGACAATTATTTGCATTGTGACACCAATTAAAAAGTATGCCAGCCACAAATTAGATTAATGGCTAGACATTAAAGGCTACACTCTGGCCACAGCTGCAGAGACCTGCAGGGTACATTTGGACAAGCCGAAAATTTAAACCTGCCAGTATCCACACACACACACACACACACACACGCACAAATACAGATACTCAGGAAGCATGCAGAACAACAGGAGGCGTCAGAGCACATGGTCTTGATCCCATCAAAGACCCGCAAAAGGACACAACTGGGCTGGCAATTACAGTCACAGCCAACTACATATATTTTCTGAAACAGGCACTCAAATGCAAAACAAATTAATCTTACAGGGTAAAGGGAGTAACCATATACAAGAATAGAAAAATGGCTATGCTGCAGACCATGTAATTCCATCCCACTTTCATAGTGATCTGTCAGGACATGATTAAAGATTACAAGCTCAGGGGTAACTTTGTGGCACAAAGGAAATATTTAGTACTTGCTGCAGATTGTAATACAAAAAAACAAAAGAAATGGCAGAGGCACTGACTTGCATTTGCACCTGAAAGCACCTGTAACTTACTGGACAACAGTGAATACATTAAGGGGGGGGTTGTTAAGTATTGGGACTCCTGCAGAATTCTGTGGCCAGACAAGAGGGTCTCCGACAACTGTGGGTAGCCCAGCAAACAAGGTCCAATGGCAGGAGACTCCAATCCCTTCTTTGTTGGCCCACAGAATATTTTCCAATTATACACACACACACATTGATGTCAGCATAGCTTGTTGTGAAATAAATTTAAAGATCTAATTCTTATATGCAATAGGCTAGTCTCACATGACATCATGTTGCTTGACAAAATATGTCATGAAAAGACACCATCTCTGTCTGCTGTGTCAGATACATCTTAAATCTTAAAAAAAATCTTAAAATGACGCAAATGTTGTTACAGAGATCTGCAGTATGATGTTATGGTCTTGGTGCATAGATATAATATGAGAGATATAATTATATGAGATGAGATATGAGATATATGAGATATAATTATAAGTCGCATAGAAACTATGCAGCATTCTAAGTCTATCTAAGTTGTCACTGTCTTACGACCATGAAAGCCTACAGTTCCAAGACATTAATTGCCGAAAGCTCTTTTTGTAGAGCAACACTTGTCGTCATTTCATGTTTTGGTAATGCTTTAGATTACAACCCATGAAGCACAGGGTGAAGAGTATGTAAGAACGGCATTACAAAAAGTATCAAGGGATAACTTAGTACTTAATCGGTAAGTATAGTGTAATGAAATAAACTACATGAAAGCTATCTGCTTGATCTGTCCAACATTGCCTTCCTATGATGCAGGCATTCATTTTACACCTGGATAAATTTTAATGGCCCATTATGTGTCTTATTACCCTATAGGTTACGTTTAGTCGCCATTTTAACACAATTTTTAGGTATGCCAAATCTTATCAGCAGTCATCTAGGCAGCAATCAAACCACTTTCATGTAGTTTGTGTTATTCTAGCCTACTTATGCAGAAAGTGCTCTATAATTTATCCCTTATCTACACCTTACCCCGCACTTCATGGATAATAATCTGTTACTGTGTTATTGGTGTTTTGAAAGGAGTTAAAGGCGACTGATATTTCATCTGAAGAAGCACTTGCTTGCAACAGTGGAAACAAATGTGGGGTGAACAGTCTGTGACGTCACCACTGATCTACCATGCTTGTAAAGTTATTTACAACATGACACATGGGTGACACAAACTTGGATCGATACCATGGTGACAAGCAAAATGTTCAAGCAACAGAACATTCCAAAGGTTTTCTGATAGGTTTAAAAATCAGGGTGGGTACCATGGCGACAAGTGGAAGCACAAACACAGAAAGAGTGAATGATCAAAGATCTGACGAAGAAGAGATGACTCACAAAGCCAGCCTTGGTAAGCGATAGGTGATTGGGCTAGTGTAGAAAAAAAAAAAATCTAACAGCTGGTAAGGGTAAACAATTCACATAAACACATACAGGAATGAGAACAGTGTCTGGAGATAAAGACCTAAACTGCCCACACATAAAAGAGATTCTTCCTGTCCATTTCTCACATTCGCTATTGCTGCATTTGTTGTGTTTTTACCCCTATTTTTACAGACTTTGGCAAAAAAGTCTGAAGTTTTTATACAGGAATAAATAAATATGACTTGTCTTGACTTCACCAGTTGGGAAAGAACAAGACCTGGAGGATGGTGGAAGTTACAGATGAATTACAAGCGTATCAGTGGAGATTTCCCAGGACATGTCCTACACCCAAGAGTGAAATTCAAACTAACATTTTCATCATGGCTCAAAAAGAACTGCTGCTAGCCAAAGTCAAATGGAGCTAAGCGTCATGTCAAAATGGCATATCCTACAATCTCTACAACAATAACCCCCAGGCTGATCTCAAAATAGGGGATATCGAGCATTTCTTTCAAGTGGCAAAAAGCTGTGTCAGGCTGTATTTGAAAAGATCAGGGACTTGTTCCAGGGTATTGTTCTACTGAATGTTAAGAGGAAGATAATCTGCTCTGGTAGTGGTCCAAAGACCAGGGAAGGCATCCCCTGGATAAGAAATCAACTCTACAGAGAACCAATACAAATATTAAGAAAGAAATCAATCTTGCACGCCAAAGGAAAAATCTCCATCTGATTTCCTTGGAGCTAATCAGATAGATTCTAACAAGCCTCAAAGTTGCTCCCAAGTTGTAAGGCTACTGCACAGTGGTGGCCTCAAAAGATGTGTGAAATCACAACATCAAGATGGAAGTAAAGGATAACCACCATGTTTGGTGGTTAAGATAACCACCATGTTTGTCAAGAGCAGTGTTGTTTGGGAAACATCCATTGCAACTCTAATGTGATCTACAGCCTTAGGCCATAAACTTGTGGTGGTAGTGGTGCGGCGCTGTGGGAACCCAGGGGACAGTGAAAGAAAATCCTGAGCTTGAACCTTTATCCATGCCTGGGAGGTGGACAGAGGTGGGGGGGTGTTATGCATGCAATGCACTTTTAACTCATAACATGACATTATTTGAAAATGAGCCTTTTAACCCATGGGCGGATAATGATTCTGTGGGCTCCTGGGCCCAGATATGTAGACTTTGTCAGACTTTATCTGTCTTTTGTCCCCAGCAGGACGTTCAAGTTTTCAACTGGGAGGGGAGGAGGACAATGCACATCATCATACTGAAATGCAAGAAATTTTGAAAAATATTCCTAAAATAATGACGTGAAATTAATTTTGTGGGAAGTAATGGACATATGGACTGGGAATGCAGTGAAAGACATGGCAGATGGCTAGCTGTGCAAAACTTAGGTGAAGCAAAGGAGGATTCAAGATTTTTGGATTTCAGTGTTGAATCAGGTCCATCTTACAGTTCTGTTCCAAAAGTTTCATAAAAAGACTTAAGAGTGATGAAGCATCTTTTGTACACATCTTTGGTGTCCTCTCCTGGCTTCATAAACTTGCGTTCATCCTGTGACTTACGACGTGTGGTGCTAGTATGGGAAACGGAACATGAGCGACTGTTGGATCTGATTTAGTCTGTTTCGCCAAGACCCAAGGCCCACCCCCACCTTATTTCTAATTGACTAGTGGTGTAGTGGTGGCAGTAATGAATGCTGCCAAAGCGTATAGGGCTCCTATACATTTATGCATTTAGCAGACGCTTTTATCCAAAGCGACTTACAACTCATCAACTATCAATTGTTCAGGGCCAGTCTCCCCTAGAGCAACTTAGGTTAAGTGCCTTGCTCAAGGGCACAACGGTGGCAACCGGGATTCGAACCCACAACTTTTCAGGCTACTTACATGCTAGCCAGGTTCCTTAACCACTACCCCTATACTCTTTGACGCTGCGCCTTTGTTAGATCCACAGAAATGTCTGTTAAATCTCTGGGCGAACCCAACTAATATTTTTTTGTGTGTTCACGCCCATACGCCGGAGATCCAGCGCGGCATCAGAATACTATCAGTCCTGGAACCAACAAAGTGATGCAAACTGTCTGCCCATGGAAAGCCATGTGAAGCTGAGCTTGACACCCCTGACTTGGAATGATTGGGAGTACAAAGAACCAAAGCTGTGACTGGATTTGCCTTCATCATCCTGTTCTATTTTGCCCTTTATTCTTGTCACTTTTAGAGTTTCCATCATATCTTTTGAGGCTGTTTAATGTATATATATTTTTTAATTTGTGTGTATTATATTATTGTTAATTGTTGTTATTAATCGCAGATGATAAACACTTTGTTTCAACTCAGCCTCAAATATGTTACATAAATAAATTTGACATAACTTCACTTGAAGATGCAAAACATCAATTGGCATGTGTATTGAGGGACCAGCAAAGGTGGGTCATGAAACAATGGTGAGAGGTTTACATCTGCAACATGTGCATCCACCTTAGACTGTTTATGTCAAGAAGAGGAAACGCTAAACATAAACAACCAATTTCAATGGTCTGCACATGGTAAGTAATAGAACACCGTCCCAGTGACTGTTTTTAGTGTACATGCATTCAACCATCCCATAATTTACACACAACTATCATTTTAGAGATCCTGTTTACTCCACCATTTCTATTCATTTGGTAACAATGTTATACTCAAACCACAAACTAGCCAATCACATGCCAGAACTCACTGACCTCTAGCTGCATTGACTCTATTCTCAATTATTAAACACTGCTGCTTCTAGAATGTTCTGAACACTAACCTTTTGTCTGACCATAGGCTTATATTCTGTTCTCCTCTGCTATCTCCAATCACTTTTATTTGTAATGAACAGCAGATTACATCCAAAATTCAGCATTGGTGATATTTCTGCCCAAGTCATCCCTCCTTAAGCAACATGATGATTGGTTGGAACTGTTAAGAAGGCTCTGTTAAATCCAGTATTTGTACAATTTACACTGTTTGTTAACCATTCATATAATCAAGAATGTGTATAAACAACTCACTGAATAAAATTCTAGTTGAACGTAGGGAGCAATTTGCAGAATTTCACAAAAAAAAAGTGTATTGGATTAGAATAGCGGACCTCACCTTTAATTGAATCGAGACAGCTCATGATTGTTCATGCGTACATGCCATCACATGTTGGTTTGGCAGCTGGCATCGGTGACCCCCTGCGTCTTTCCCCCCGCATCCCCATCATAAATGGCTCTGGCACCAGGCCTTACCCAGGACTTCCCCTAGCGTTTTCCCTCCCCTTACCAGTGCTGACCCACCACAGACCCCTCTGCCCTCTCACCCCTTGTGTTCTTGCTTTGCTTGCTTTTTCTCATCTCTGGAAAGGGGGAATAAAGGAAGGGGGCTGGGTGAGCCGGAGGAGGTGTGTGTGTGTTTGTGTGTGTGTGTGTGTGTGTGTGTGTGTGTGTGTGTGTGTGTGTGTGTGTGTGTATGTGTTGGGGGGTGGGGGGTGGGGGGGGTTGGAGTTTGTCAGGGGAAGTGCCCGCCTATCCTGATTCCCACTCCCCACCCAATATGTTTTTTTCTTTTCTTTTTCTTGCTTTCATATTGTTTCTGGCAGGAAAAATAACCTTTTGCACTTCTTCTCCCCCCCACCCCCCCACCCTCCTTGCCTTCCTAGACTCCAACAAACAGACAGGATGTGTTTTGGTCATTCTTAAAGTCAGCACACGTTCTGGGTCCGCTTTCCCAGGAGGTGCTGCGGTGCAGCTCTAAGGCACTCGTCTGTTTGCATAAAGGAAGGCAGGGATTTTTTATTCGCTTAAGAAATTTGTAGAAATTACAACTATAAACTAATTTCAGCATGCTTCCCCTGCTTTACCAATTAGAAGCTAAGAAGTAATAGTATCAAGAGTAATGCTCAGATGTTGCCTGATAATGCCTGTCATAAATGACATTTCGCCCACAAACTTGTAAACAGAGGTGGACAGGAGGAAAGAATGGAGCGAATTGTTGCTCGCTAGTTCAATTACCAGGTCATACAAAATGGCTGAAGTGCTCTCTGTACGTTTGAATATGGAGCTATTAGAGTTTAGAGTAACTGAGAGCCCTATTTTAAGTGTCTGATACATAATTTGAAGTGTACTGCCTATGATTTGACAGTTCAATAAATGATCACATGCTAGGCAAATGGTGTTATGCTCTCCAGCAAACTTGAGACAGTGACTATGTTTACATTCACTTAAGTATCCCAAATATGATCAGGATATTAAGTGTCCCGGCTTTGCATTTGTGCATGTAAACACCTTTTCCAAAAATTCAATATCCAGAGTAAGCCCTTATCACGGTTTCTGAGAAATCAGGATATGCTAGGTGGAGTACTCTGAAAGAAACCGGGATACTGTAGTTCTGACAGTTGTGGAGAAAGATTCTAGAGTGCAACGTGCAACATGGAATGTGCCAAGACAATCAAGTGGTGCTCTTTAGAATCATCGGTGAGAACTCCGCAAAGAATGCTATAATCAGTAACTGGAATATTAGTATTTATCATGTAAACAGGGATATTAATAACCCGCTTTCTGTGCATTCATGTAAACACTTTATCCCGAATATAAGCCTCATATTTGGGATACTGAAATACATGAAAAAAATCAGAAATATATATGCTGTTTTTTTCCAACTCACTCCAAAATGCGCAAAATGAGTTTGTAAATTAATGTGTGTGCCAGACAGGAAGACAATACCTGTGCTGGTCACAAATTATCACAAACCCCAAAGCACCAGAGGTAAGACAGAGCCCAGAGACTGAAACTGGTTGGGGAGAGTAACAGTGAGACCAAATAGAAAGTAGAAGAGCAAGATGTTTTAGTTGCAGAGTAAACACTGCACAAAAACCGCATGTGCGGGAGGGAGACGTTTGAAGAAGATTAGATGAGAGAAGAGAAGACAAAGTGACCAGACAAAAAAATCTTAAAATGGAAAAACAGAGTAAGAGAGGAGAGACAAGATCAATACGCAATGCAGCTGAGGCAACGGGGGATAGGGAAAAGGAGACACCACACCAAAACGAAGACTGAGAAGGCGTCACAGGTGAACCAAACAGACCCCCTCTAGGACACGCTCCATGAGCCCCAGCTGGTTCTGGGAAACACCAACAGGCCTGAACACAGACAGCCAGAACACCAGGCCAGAGCAAAACCAGAGACTGATCTGGGAGATCTCCTGGGCCTCACAACCAAACCCCAAGACCACACTCACTCACACACACACACACACACACACACACACACACAAACTTGCAGATGCACATACACAAACACCAAAAGAGGAGGAAGGGAGGGAAAGAAAGAGACCCTCTTGGAATCAGTTTTTGGCTATTTTGTGACTTCAGTTCTTCCAATTTTACACTGGAATGTCTCCATTATTACAACGTATCTCATCTATTCCAAGCATTATGCGTTGGACGAGTGCTACGCCAGTAGACTCTTCCTCTGCCTGTATTCAGTTTTTACAAAGGAACTGCATACATGATTCAAAATGACTTCACTACCAGTTGGGTGATGGTGAAGCCTTAAGGTATACATTCTTGTGGTTAGACCAAACATTACTCCTTCTTGTAGCCTATACTTATGAGGAGTATGAGGAGGAGGGTATGAGGAGTAAAATGTTTGTCTTTGACATGCTATTGTATGTGCTGTATTTCAGAGACTGCATTTCATGTTGACATTTTATGATTTATAACAGATGATCTTCACTGAAATTGAAGATGACTCTAGTGCCGTTTGTTGGTATTGCCCATTTGAGACTTTGTTCCCAACAACTCAGGCAGAATGAAAAGACAGACAGACAGACGCTTGTACAAGAGAAATATTACTTATAATGGCACACAAGTGAATAAACCCAAATTGCCTGGCCAATTCTTTTTTCACCCTTCATACATTTGCTCTGATTTTATCCTCTGTGATCTGCCCAAAAACTAAATCAACAACGAGGTGCAATCACTGATACAGGAATTGCACCCCTGTAGAAACAAACCGATCAATCCATACACCAACACCAGTAACGTCTAAATTGATTTATAGGCGATAGCGAGACGTGCCAAAACAACAATAGCAAACACATGTTCTCCTCTATCTGCCCCATCAGCTATAGGAAACCTTGGCTTTGACCACATTTATAGCTTTTCAATACGTATGAATCACATTTGGCAAGCAAGTCACTGTGTCTCTCAGGGAGTATGAGCATGTCTATATAATGGCACTGTAATGGATTATCTCATGAACGATGATAACCACACTCCTTACTAATTCACCACTTAGCTGTTTATTTATTTAGTTGTTTAAATATTTTACATGTAACAGTCATGCATACCCAGGGCACATTTATTTTCCTGCTCTGTAATTTGTGTAGCAATACGAATCTTTATCTGGCAGCTGACAGCCAATGCTGAAACACAAATGGAACAGGATTGCCAGTTTCACACTTGAAGGATAAGAATTAGAGAGAGGGATGTAGTCCACCACTGGAAATGAGTGCAGATCTTTGACCTGAGAGCTGAACAACAACAGCAACAGCAACAACAACAACAACAATAACAACAACAACAACAACAACAACAAAAATCAATCAGGGTGTATAGTGTGTGAAGGCTTGTTGATGACATCCGTATTTATGGTATACCAGCAGACCTCTCCTGCCCCTCTCTTCAGTTCATGTGACAGACCGCTGCAATACCACTGGGTTACTGAGATGGACATTAACAGAGCCCTCAACAAGGGGAGTGCCCACGCAAGTCATGGCCAGTTTACGGGCCCAGAGCTCCATAAAGTTGTAATGGGATTCAGCAGGTTAGCAATTAGCGGAGCCCTCTTAACGTCCTACACCAGCCAGTGGTCAGAAATATCCCCTGCCACCACAGACCACAAAGTTAAAATGTGAGTGTGTGTGTGTGTGTGTGTGTGTGTGTACTGAGGGGTGGGGGGATGTTCAGGCCACCATTAAACAGAGAGAGCCACAAAGGGTGTAAGGCACTCAGGTAGTTCCTGTGCTCTGTGTCCATAGTTGGTTTCAACATGGCAAATTTAAAAGGGGGATTTTTATAGCCTGTAAATCACCCAGGTGCAAGTGGTGGGATTACTGTCTCTCACTCAGGAAGGGGAATTAGCTTCAGGTTGGTGTCCTGATGGTCACCCGCAGGGGTGTTCTTGTTCACCATCACAAGAGCCGAGAGGAGTGGAGAAGCGTGCCATCGTAAAAAGGCAGATGGCCCCATCCAGGGTCTGAAGTGGCCATAAAGCAATTCATTTTCGAGCGTGAAATTGCTCTTTTCATTAGCCTTTTGTACGTAGCTATTATAAAGTTATCTGGTGACCTTTTCACTGATGGACATAAGCCTTTGCTGAATGAGTCCCCTGGGGATGAAAGTGGACTCATCATGGCTAAGGGCTATGGTCTGTGAAATGCATGCCATGACAAGTGTCAAGTGTCATGTCAGTATAGGCATTAAGAAAGGTGTAAATGTAGTCTTATGTTAAAATGTTACCCTGTGCATGCCACCTAGCGAAGCTGCAAATTTAAAGTAAAGCATTAGTGATTTTTTGTATGTTTTGTTTTGTTTCAGTGAACTCTAAAACATCAGATAAAGTGCATTTTAAATACAAATTATTTCAAAATAACAGTTCCTATAGATTACAGAATAGACAAAATAATCCCATAGCCTATTTGTTTGACAAATCCACAATTTATCTGTAGTGCAGCATTATAAACTACATCAGTTATGTAGAGTATGTTCCTTTTACTGAAAAGCCATTTGGAGAAATTGGTTTCAACAGGAATTGATATTGCACATATTTTGACCTGAAAGTCCTTATGTAATTTAGTGTGGAAAAAATAAAGATGTTCCTGAGAAATGATTCCCTCTTTCTTCTAATTTTTTCCAGCACTCTCTTTCACATACGCACACATAACCTCAAACTCACATGCAAACAAGGATGCGCAGAAAGAGAAACTCAGGGAAACTCACTCACACACACACACACACACACACACACACACACACACACACACACACACACACACCTGCCTAGCCGTCAGTCAAATTATAATGGATACAGTGTGCAGATAGAATTTTCTTGGTCCAAAAAACCCAGGAAGCTGAATGGCGTGATTTCAACACAGTGTACACAGGGCAGACTGCCCAGACAAACCAGACGGATGGCCAAATGGCAAAGTGCTTAACGTCAATGTGTTTGACAGCTTGACCTTGTCTTGGTCTGTGATAGACACAGGAAGCACAGACAAATGGATTTTACAGCAGAAGAGGAGGCTGCATTGGAAACAAAGTGGTGGGGAAGGGGGGATATCATAAGGATTGACCATGGCCAGAGAAGGCCGTGACCAAAGAGGTGTCTGACAACTTCGAAAGCTCTGTGGGAGACAGTGGGAACGTGCTAGCTGCCTAGGGCTTCACTCTAACTGGGGAGGTTTTTGGAATCATCCTGGTGTTAGTGTACATGCCAAGCTCAAATTATTCCTAACTTACTAGTAACCCAAAGAATGCACACATACATAATGTTTGTTCTACTATTTAGTAGATTTATAAACTCCACTCCCATCCTTCAAACACACGCATGTATGTATATGTTGACTTGGACAACTGATAGGCTGGAAGAATCCTTTTTGTTGCACAAGTTCTCTATTCACCTATTTGCTTTACTGTCTTTCTTTACTAATGGGTGTGAGGGTCCTAATTACTTTAGATGATGGCTAGACTGGTAACAATCTTGCCTTTAAATGCCTCCAATCATCACGTTATTAGTGTTACGATGATTTGAGAAGTGGAGAGAGAAAAATGTCAAACATATTCCCTTTTCAAACAGGATCTTGATAAGAGCTACATACATCACCATAGTACAGTAATGTGCCTTGGAGATTGCCCTTGGTTAACGTGTGGGACATGGAAGCAGAATCCAAGATTCCATGAATCATCAAACAATCATTCAAGTATTTCTAACGTCTCTGTTTTGATGAAATTGTGTGTACTTGCAAAGAAAAAGATTTCTTCTCTAGGTGACATATTTGAACAGACCTAATAGACGTAGCTGTTTTCTCTCTCTGGGTGAGACGGTGTTAGAGGGAGTGAGGGAGAAGCAAAGGGCCTCTGAAGGCCAGCTGTGAGTAGGCCAAGGCTGATGAGGGTAAACACTGCTGCACGAGTCAGAGCTGAGGGACAGCTGGACTAAACTTCCATTAGAGTAAAATGTGTGTGTGTGTGTGTATGGGGGGTGTAGGCCATGGGAAATTCAGGCTGCACCTGTGATCCATTAAACACCTATTTTTTGCTTTTCTCAGTATTCTCTCGCTGTCTGGCTTTATTTGTCTCTCTCTCTCTCCCTCGGTCTCACTCACATTCACACTTACACTCACACACACACACATTTTGTCTCTCACTTTTCTTTTGAAAAGAACCCTCAAATATGAGATTTCACTGGCAAAAAGTGTAGGAAGACACAGAATAGTTATTTTCTTACTGGGACTAAACAATGGTCATACTCCAACTGAGCATATGTGCCTGAGTGTGAGGTACCAAAATAATGATGTAGGACATATTTTTGATCATATCAGATGTAATACTGGAGAATGAGAATAGATTTACTGTTTTTATCCATATCAATCAGGAATGTATGAAGTGTTTCCTTGAAAATCTAGTCCAAATCCTCTGAATATAAAACATTATCATACATTTCACTTTATGTGTTTCATTGTTCTACATATCATCATTTATTTATTCATTTCATTCATTATTCATTAGTTAGTTATTAGCAGAGAGTGACTGGAAACTAGTGAGAGAGAGAGAAAGACCGGGAAGGATCCATAAATTGGGTTGGAATCAAACAAAGCTCCCCAGGTTTATGGTTCAGAGCCTTCATAGCCTTAGCCAACTCCCCCACCCCAACACACACACACACACACACACACAAACACACATGTTTTCATTTATGCGTATTGGCATGTAACATGTAAATGGTCTTGTGAAGTAGAGAAATTACAGTATATCTAGTATCTTCACATTTTTTCCAGGTTACTGGCAAAGGTGGAAGTAACATTTGGAATTCTTAATCAATGCGACAAGTTAGGCCTTCTTAATGATTTGGTAGCTAATGCAACACCTGCACCAATTGCCATGATTGCAAATCCAATTATGAGTGGCCAGACTCTTTTTACAAAGTGAATGAACCTGGTTTAAACCAGACTAGAGAAATTAGACCATGTTGCAAACTTTGGTCTGTTCAGACAACAGCAAGTAACCGCCCCCCCCTCCTTTGACCAGCCCTTGACTAGCCCTTAACACTGATAGGCTGTGACTTTCTCATGCTTGTCTTCATTCAAGTTGGATTTGTGGCTTGGACGCTGGCTCTCTCCTCCGGGCTTGTAGCACCAATAGGAGATTAATTTTTGAGGCCACTGACACGCGAGGTCTGGGCTTGGTGATCGCAACAGCATCACCGTAACCGCGGATCAACACAGGAGCCCAAGTATGTGAGAAGTCTGCCTACACTCGAGCAGAGATTATTGAGGTGTAGTGGAGGGTGTGCAGGACAAGACTACAACACAGGCTACAGCTTTTATTTCATACAGTACTGTTTGCAGTGCATTCATTCTTCACACACACACACTACCCTAATCACAACCCCTACGTTTCTCTACACACATACACACACATTATCACAAACACAAACCTTGTATTTCTCTACACACACACATTGATTTACATACATATGTATTTGTGTGTGTGAGAGAAAGAGTGTTGTAACCATCAATCCCCCTTGTCTCTTTCTCTTCCTGTCTTTCCCTTTGTTCCAATTCTTTTTACGAATACCTGACCCAAGCTCTCATATATTATATGCTCTTGTGAAACTCTGTGGGAAGCTGTTAGGACTGGCTACATCCAACTACATTATTGGCATTGGAAAAGTAACATTATAGGCCATTTTGATTAAATCTTCTGTTATGACATATCCCGGGTTGAACCATCTGCAGCCCCGAAACCATATTACTGTGGAAAAATGGGCAAAACCCAACAAGTATGGCAGTATGTGCTCACTCATTTCTTGAGTCTGATCTAATGCACTGGTGTAAACAGCTTCATCACATGGCAACATGGTACCCGGTGACTGTTGACCGACTGAAGATTAAACTCATAAAAATATATAACACTTGAATTTCCCAACCATGGTAAAAAGGGCAATCAAATGTCATGCCTCATCAACACCTTGTGTCAAGTTCTTAAGCCAAACGCTTTTCATCCATACATTCATTGTATCCTCTTTATAACACATAACCTTGGGGTGTCTGTGAATCTGTTGTTAGAAGATCCAGGATTTACTGTGTGTGTGTGTGTGTGTGTGTGTGTAGGTGTGTGGTGAGGAGTGGGCAATTAAGTGTGTGTTTCCAGGCATCCTTCCAGTCCCACTGTGGTCTGATGAACAGCTCTGTTGCTCCCTGCAGCCTCTTGCCCCCAGCCATCTACACAATGAAGTCGGGTTCATGCGAAGAATGCTGCTAGCCCCTGCTCTTCCAATCTTCTACTGCCAAGAGGCACCGAGTGAAACACAGGGAACACAGCAACCAGTGTGGAAATGGCTGGCTTCCAAACAACAGCAGCTTCAGGGCTCAAGAGCACCTTGACCATGAAGCAATCCCTACAGAGCCCTTGCTTTTCCGAAGACAGCTCTGCAGAGTTAAACAGTGCTTGGCACTAGATAGGCAAAGCACTGCACATCTCACCACCATCAAATCCCTTAACAGCATATGCCTAACACAACAGCAATACACAGCTCAACTTTTTTTTTAATATAGCATATATGCAAGTTGGAAAAAAATGTAATGAAGTTTAACAAGACTGCACAACAAACTAGCCCGACATGATCAAGTCAACTGGGCTCCAAGACAGCACAACGACGCACAGTCCAGCAGACTTCCCTGGTGAGTCTGGTGAAGCATGTGCTCATACTGAAACACCATTACTCAACCAAATCCTTCTTGGATGGTGACTTGGTCCCTCCCTATAGGCGACTGTTTAAAGGCTGTCACTCCACAGCTGCTAGGAAAATGACTCAGCTATTTGTTTAGGTAATAAATATAGAAGTGAACCTCTCTTAGTTTTCCCACCCTGAGTGGACTGATAAATAGGAAACTGCATGCTATTTTGACAAGTTTTTTTAATGGGAATACAACGCCGTGCTGAGTAAACTGTTGTGTTTTTGCCTATGGAGAGCGGACATGGGCCTTATTTTGTTTACTGTGTGGAGAAGTGGTAGACTGTACCGAAGTAGCGCTATCTATATCTGCAAATGAATTCGTGCCAAAGGCAGTCCGATCACGTCCGCCGTGTCACAAACGTAATGCACGTAGACGCTGGGGATTTCTCCTCCCCGCTTGGGCTAACCTTTGGACTGTCCTCCGTAAACAGAACTCAAAGCCTGATGTCTCACCAGCTCCAATCTAATCACCATTGCCTGTGGCTTTCCTCCAGTAGAAAGCATCAAAGGAGAATGTTCACTCAATCAAATAACAGTGTGGCTTTGATTTTGCTGGCTGCAATTAGTTGTTTAAAATGAGAAAAGTGCACTGTCTCTGGCACTGTTGAGACAGACTATCATTTTGTATATATTACTCATCCTCTGACATATTTCTGACAGTAACACCTCATTGAACAAAAAATTCACAGTATCTTTATGGTGCCAATGCCAACATAATATGTAATGCGTAATTTAGTTTTCCCATATAATTGTTTTGATTATGACAAATCAGAATTAACTCTGAATTAATTCAGTTTCTGCTACAACACCACCTAACACCTAACATTAACATGTGACTTGAGGTCAAACTCATGGGTACAGGTGAGGTATCTGTTGCCCATAAACATGAATAGCAATATCGGAAGTGCGTAGCGTAAGTCTAATCTTATCTAAAGTCTCTACATTCTGATATTGAACCTCTTACTGCTGAGCTATTGTGAGTTGCATACTTCTCAAGGAGAAAAAGAGACAACATATGTTTAAAATGCTTTGAAAAATCAGGCAGCAATTTCCCTATTTTTAGAATGCCAGCAGGCTATTTTAGGGGCCACTACAACCAGCCTAACATCCACATAGCAGTGCTAAGACAGGCAGTCTTTGTTAAACTCAGCAGTGCTAAATTCAAAGCCATTAAAGAGTCATGTGTTGCCATAGGTAGTCTTTGTCCATGTGACCTTCGAGAGCTGATGTACCAGATCAGAGAACAGCCAGTCCTTGCCATAACGTTTCCATCAAAACTAAAAACTGAAAGCCAAACATGGCTATGCATTTTGTCTTGTAAACACTGTATTCAAAAAACGGTGTTGTTCAATGTACTTATATATGTGTCAGCACTAAGCTGCAGCTTAACCTAATGCCTTAGCTGCAGATGATTGCAATTAAACAACAATTGCAGGTGACTATAGGTAGCCTATTGATAAGAGCAGAGTATTTCCACATGATTTTGAAATGACGGTCTTAGGTATGTTGTGATATTAGCTATTTAATTTAGTTTTCTAAATAAATTGTTGCTTAGTTGCAGTCATCAGCCTATTACAGGCTATTTTGCCCTTCGAAACAAAATTTATCACTACAAGCCAACAGGCCAAGCCTTGGACTGACTTAGTTTACTGCGTTAGCTTTCTAGTTTTCTCACTGTTGGCCTACTTTTGTGACAACGCACACTGACCGTCTGCGATATATTGTATTTTGCCACATTTGTTACTAAAACTATTTAAATCTAAGTAGGGTATACTTTATGTTCGCTGGTCCTCTCTACAGTGCCGACGTGTACCACAGGAGATTAGCAAATTAACCCACGACTCCTTTCCATACGACAAATCTCCGTCTCGTCTGTGACTCCTGTCTGAACAGATGCAGCGCGCGTTTTGCCTATGAGGAGGCTGTGCGTTCATTGGCTAGCCAATCGGTGCCCCGTGGACTCGCGCTGTATAAACTCCTAGAGTCCGGATGAAGCACGTCAGATCGCATCATGATCGCATCAGTGTGTGTGGGTGTAATGACGAAGTTTATGTCACTCCTGTAAAACACGCAAACGAATAACCAACATCTAAGTCGATATGTTATCCTCATAGCCCACTTAATGAGTTGTCATACTACGGAAAGCTGTATGGAATATTGTTTCGTTCGTGAGGAGACAGCACGTTTTGAACACAACTAATTTTGCATCCGTCACGCAGCCAACAGTAAGTTATGAACTTTTCCGTGAGCATCACCTGTCATTAAGTTAAAACAGTGTATTTACACCTATCGACGCACTGGTGTCAGCGTGGCTTATGTCTAAGCATATGAATACCAGAGGGTCTTTATGAGGCGACTGAATAAGTGTTTAAATGTTTTTTCTAAGGGGGGCTCAACGACAAGAAAATGATAACGATGTTGATATGGATAGATATAGTAGGCTGCATGGATTCGCCTTCCAAGGGCAAGTCTGATGAGAGACACGCAGGTGCTCCGAATAATTTCACAACTATTTGCAGTTCTCCTTGACTAGTCTACACCATGCATCTTTACTTATAAACAGAAAACAATATTTATGGCGCGTGCATCCTATGTGGACAACAGTAGGCTACAATAAGATTTGACTATATATTTTTACTGTTAGGCTTTACAAGTGAAGACCATTTAATCATTTTGAAGTTAAAAGCACTATCACTAAAAATACTATCACTTTTGGGCTACTGCATGCGCCGGATTATCACTGAATTTTAGCGATCTGATCCGCATAGCCAACTGTTTTTAAAATATATATGTGCCTCAGCTGGAACTCTAAGCATGTTTAGTCTTCTCTCTGACAGTTTTGCTCTTTCACACATAAACACACACACGCACATACACACACGCACGCAAGCAGACACACAGACACACATAGAGAGAGAGAGAGAGAGACAAACCGCTAATTGATTTACTCCCAAATACATTCCTTCACCCTCACAAGTCTAAATATTGGTTCTTCGGTTCAGCTGATATTAAAACAGAACATATTTGGTAAATTAATTGCAAAATTAAAAATTCCTTGCACTGTCCATCCACATGATTTTTTGTTTGTTTGTTTATGCTCATATCACTGATAGTTGAAAACATATATTGTGGTGCTGGAACAGTAGGGCTATGTCCAGCATAGAAGATGAATGTTGTGCTTATAGTATCTCCAAAGACATCTTTTAAAACTACTTATGGAACCATTCAGTTCCCTTTCTGGAGGTTTCTCAGGTCAAGGTTCAGGGCAGTGAAACAATAGGAGAACTGAATTGAAGCCTAGTCCTTAAGATGGGAGGAGATCACTTGTTGATGACCTTAGAGAGAATGACTCGCCATGTCAGTGACCAATAACTTTCCCATAGCTTTTGACTTTTTGACTTTTGACTTCTGAATCTGAAACAATTCTCTCTTTCTCTCTCTCTCTCTCTCTCTCTCTCACACACACACACACACACACACACTGCACACTTAGAAAACTTACAAAATAGGGAAAAACTCTTATTATCCTTAAGAACTGTGCAGAGCTGGGAAATGGCTTTATCCAACCAGTAAATCTTTTTGTTTGTAGAATGTTACATAGCACATAGCAGAGCAATTCAAGTTTGTCCAAGAGCTTATGTGTTTTTCATCTCAGCCTACACTGAGAATATGCTCTGTGGAGTCTGTAAATCTAAGAAATTGAGTTTCCTTCAAAGAAAAAGCAGATTAGCACTTCATTGACTTTAGACTAGAATTGTATGCATGTCTTTTTTCTGCTCCACGAAGATCCTGGCACATAACACTGATTTCAGATGTGGTGGGGGAAATATCAAAATTAACATAATTTGTAAACAAGGAAAGGAAAGAAAGAAAGAAAGAAAGAAAGAAAGAAATACATGCAGAGAGAAACTGAGAAGAAGTACTCCCAGATCCTGGTTGAAACATTTCTGACTGCACACCAGCTGACAGCTTTTCAAGTGGTCCCACACACAGTCTTAAGTTGTCATCAGTCTGTCTGTTCATGTGCCAGAGGCCAGCACGGAGGCAAGGAGAAGGGTGCATATGACTGCCGATGTTCTCCCTGAGACCTCCTGAGGAACAAACTTTTCTGTGTCTCCTCTCCCTCTTGAAGCTAACACAAGAACACTCATGAGCCCGTAGGCTATGTGTTATGGCCACAGAGACAGAGAGGGAGGGAGAGATGGACTCCAGTTAAGGAAGGAGGGGGGGGGGGGGGTTAAAAAAAAAAATCTCTGCTCTGCTCGCTTGATAAATACTTCACAGTCCAAGTCCTACTATGGGCGTGGTGGATACGATCAAACTCCTCAGTAGTGATATCTCAGAGGTTCACTGACGCAAGTGCACCATCTGTTTGGAGAATGGTTTATACATATTTGACAGTCCCTTGACTAATAACCAGAAAGGTGCCACAAGGGAAAGTATTAGTTTTAAGTGTGTTTTTCTGTAATGGCAAAAATTTAATTTAGAGATCTATTGGTCACTTCACATAAAGGAGTTTCCTCACTTAAATAGTTTTCTTTGGCAGTCTGTGTATTTACACAAAAATGGCTGACTCTGTTTTGGTTGAGCAGTGTGTGGGTTCGTCGTGACTGCGTCGCAGCCTGGTGTAATGAAAACAGATTGAGGCCCTGTTTACACGTATCTACATATTTTTATAAACTGATATTTTATTATCCATTTCTTAATTATGTGCGTATACATACATCCAGGTGAATACAGAAAATCCAATGTTTTGAAAAATCTCCACTTCGGAGATCATTTTAAACAAATATCCATATGAGGTGGCTAAACCTCTGTGGAAACGAGAGACCCAAACGGATAAAAAAATATACGCCTATAAAAATATCTAGACACTTGTAAACAGGGCCTGAGAGGAACAACTTTGTGACCTCACTCCCATACTAATTGCCTTGCCACATCTTTTGCAAACTACTCTGCACACGGTCCAGAGTTTTCTGCTGGCTTTCTCAGCCTGACATGTCTGTTTTTCTTACAGGTCACAGGGCAACCAGGATACTGCCACTGATATTTGTCCTACATGCAACCTCTTCTCTCCTGTTCCACGTGTGTGTGTATGTGAGAGTGAAAGTGAGAAAGTGTGCGCGTGTGTGAGAGAGAGAGAGAGAGAGTGAGAGAGAGAGAAAGAGAGAGAGAAAGCGCAAAAGAAATTTCCCGGAGAGAGGATGAGGGCCACAGTGCTCCTACTTCTGCTTCTGCCAAGTTTGTGCGCACAAGATGGTTCCAACCCAGAACTCGGCAACTCGCAGTCCAGCCCGACCGTCGCCATGGGCAACGACTCCAGCCCTGCTGCGGACCGGCCTGTGATGCCGCATCCGCCCATGTGTGTGAAGCAAACAGAAATCAAACACGCGTTCAAGTATGTGAACACGGTGGTATCCTGCATCATCTTTGTGGTGGGGATCATTGGGAACTCCACCCTGCTGCGGATCATCTACAAAAACAAGTGCATGAGGAACGGGCCCAACGTGCTCATTGGCTCCCTGGCCCTGGGGGACCTACTCTACATTCTTATTGCCATCCCAATCAATGTCTATAAGGTGAGTGGGGGAGTGGAGGGCAGTTATTAATTTTTTTTTTATTTTTCATTTGCAAACTGATGTGACAATATTTACAAATGACAAATGCAAGGTACCAATGAGTGAAACAGAAAAATGCAAGAACACAAACAAGGCCTGATTCATAGTCAACGCAAGCACGCAATCGTCGCTAAGGTCGCAAGCTTAGGCACGTACTTGCAGCGCAGGTTGATTGTGTGTGTTTGGTATGCTTCCCCTGACTCCCATGTTATCACACGCATTGTTGTGTTGCATCAAAAAAGTTGGCGCTAAACACTTTACTTATCATAGCATCCTTGCGTTCGAGATTGCGTATGTCTGCATTGACTATGAATTGCCCAAACATTACAGATGCTGAACAAAGGGGAGGTTAAAGAGAGGGGGCGATTGAGATGTGCTCTTAATCCACATCAATGGTTCAGTCCCAGTGGTTCTCCTGAGGCTTTAGCCCTGGCATGAATCAAATTTATGATTATCTGTCTTCATGGCACCCAAGTCAGGGTGTAAGGTTTCCAGGGATTAGGATAAGGAAGGACAATGGGATTTGGTCAATGTCTTAAAGGGATCCTTGGCTAGTAAGACATGTTGGCCTAATAAGATTGATGTTGGGGTCAGCTACACAAATGTTATTTAAAAGCACCCAAAGGGTTGGTTTGGTTTTAATAAAAGTTTAGAAAATACTTTGATTCATAAACAAAAGCAACAAAAATCAACATCACCAGGTTGAATCTAATTAAGGTGCAGCAAACCAAACTGTTGCTGCAAACAACATCAATATCAACCAGGTGATGTCACCTTTTCCCGAGAAAGCATTGAGATGTAAATGCAATGGTAGTTCACAAGCTTGGCAAATGAAGAGATTTTCTAAAAGTTTTAATGGAAAACAAAACAACGTTTTGAGTGTTTTTAAATCCTGTTAAATATAGCTGATACTAATGTCAGTCCTTTAAAACATGGGCAAAAAGGGCTGAAGAGGATGGTGAGAGAGTTCCTCATCCTCATTTACCTACAGTGTTTGAAGTGAGAGGAGAGACCATCCCTGTCATTAGAAATGGTGGTAGGAAAGTCACAGGACTGGCCGAGAAAGAAGATGGAGAGGAAGAGGATTTGGTTGCTGAAGTTGCCGGGGCAACTGCAAAAAACTTTCTTCATAGATGAAAGCAAGAAGAAAAATGAGATTCCCATCGACTCACTCCACATCAAGCACATAAATTTCAAGTCACATAAATTTCAAATTTAGTAAATCCCCAACAAAACCGATCTACAGACCTTGCCCAGTTCCAAATGAAGGAACAGTTTTTAACTCGACTAGAAGGGGGCACAAATTGGATCTCCTGAGCGTGTGTGTCACAGACAGGCACTTTTGGCACTAAGGCGGCATAGTAAACTCTTGGCTCGTGACCTCCTGTCAGGGAGGGGCTGTGCATGACTCGATGGGTGGGCTGAATCAGAGCGTGCAAAAGAGGAGAGGGTAACTTATGTCTTGTCCCCTGTCCTCCACTTCTACTCTTCTAGTTTCCTTTCCTTTGCTTTCATCCATAATCCTCCCTCTGTTTTTATTCCTTTTGTTCTACCTTCTCCTTTTCCCTTGCTTTCTGGCTCTTTGCCCTTTCTCACTTCTCTCTCTCCATAATTTTTTCAGCCCTTCCTCTCCTCTTTTTAATTTAACCTGTCTTGTGTGATAACACACACAACACGCCTTCGGACTTGAAATTGCAAGGGCATGGGAGTACGGGCATGCAAAAAAAAAAAACTATGTATGAGTTAGGTTGGACATGGTTGGTTGTGTGGGAAGCTGAAGAAGAACTTTGTGAGGTGTGGGGAGGGGGAGAGCGGATGCCTGAAAACTCATTCCTGGCCCATAGCACTGTCTATTGTCTCCCTTGTGGACTTTAGTCACAGTCTGTAAACCCAGCAGAGTTGTCTGTCCACAGGCAACACAAGGGAACTGGCCCCACTGCATTCTTTGTTGCTGTCAGGGGACCTCTTCTCAGCCTCAAACTTGTCCTTTTAAAATGCCGACCCTAGTCATGATTGTCAGGTGTAATTACATGCTCTATCATATGGTAATATAGTAGTGTTGGGGTTGTTGCCTGGAAACAATTTCCTTTTTTTCTGCTTGAGACCCATCGTCCACTGCAAACACTTTTTCCCAAACAGGCCCCTTTTACAAGAGTACTGACAATGTATTTGGTTAGAAATGTAAGCCTGTTTGTGTTGGCCAAGACGGTGTCTGCTTGAGCTTTGGTAAAATGCCCTCAACGGAGAAGAGGGAAAAAAAAAAACTTGATCTAGTCTGCAAATCCATCTGTTATGCCAAGGCAAGCAAAGTCTGCCAGTGTTGAAAGCTCCCCTGATGCTATTGTGTTTCGTTGTTTCATTTTGCAACATTTGCCTGCATTTCATGCTACTTGAGTTGGAAGAGGCATTGAATTGGCTTAATGTGGGATTACCATCAAACAGTCAGTCAGTGTCAACATGTGCCTGGACTTGATTGTTAACCTTCCAGCATGACATTTGAATCTGTAATCTATATCTAAAGAACTCTCTCCTCAGATTACACTTGAGATGCCTGTTTGGCACAACCAAACATTCATCTGACCCCAACTTCAAACTGAAGTAGGACATCATCAAGTCAAAAATTGTCATAATTTACAACATTGTGGGCTATGATTCTCAGAGATTACAAATACATGGACCTGAACAAAGAACCTGGAAAAATGTTCTCTTGTAGTTTTTCAGCCAGGCCTACATGAGGGACTCTTTCCTGTTTCCACTGCTAACCCATTTATCACAGTGTTAGCCAGGTGTTCTACCTATCTGTGCTGTTTTAAGGACTATGTTTGCTTTTACTCCAACCCCTGTAATAACAAAGGAAGTAAATGGGAAATGAGCTGATTTAACTATATCCAATCACTTTGTTTTTTCTGTTTGTGCCCCTCAGTATATCACAATTTGTCTAAAAACTAAATCTAACCCAAAGAAATCTGTCTTCCTTTCGCACCAGCTGGAATAATATTTATCATGTTTAGTATTGTAGTATTTAACTAAACACTGGGCGCAGTTTAGTCTGTACCTGGGTAGCAAGATGGCTTGCTAAGCACAAGCTGTTCCATTCTCATTGTTTTTGTGCAGTTGCTAGCTGAAGACTGGCCGTTCGGCGTATCTATCTGCAAGCTGATGCCCTTCATTCAGAAAGCCTCAGTAGGAATCACTGTTCTCAGCCTCTGTGCCCTCAGCATAGACAGGTGAGTTTCCTCACGTCAGAACTTTTACTGCTAATATATGATATTCAGATATACAAACACATAGAGTATGTTAATATTGATTACTTTGCAGTGCAAAGGCTGTACAAGAGTACATCATTATAACTATTTGTAGTCCAAGTGATCTGCTTGGTTTGGTACAAGTATAATTATTGGGTGAATCAGAGGATACAGTGACAAGTTAAAAGATTGTAGAAGATATATACACTATCAAATAACATCAAAAATTAACTGAAATTACATTACAAATGTAAACATACGCATTTAAATTACCTTGTTAAGAAGCATATTGTCATAAAACAGCATGAATAGCCTTGGTATGTATTAATAGTCTGACTTTGAAAGTGCTAAATGAACCTCATTAACTACAAAGGCAACATATCCTTCATGCCATATATTCAAACAAGATTTTGGTGAAAGAATGCTAATTAAATACGTTGTGTCAACTCATAAACAGCTTGAGTTAGCAAGAGGTATGACGTGTTTATTGACAAAAGCCTCTGAACATTGGAGGGCCTCAGATCTTTACAACAATTCCCATAAACCGTGGCAACACTCCTGGCCTACTTGTATTATGTGTGTCTAACCCCTACACAACTAAACACATCAATAACCTGATTGAACCTAAAGTCACATCCACAAATATGGTAAATCTAATCCAAAATGCAATGTCAAACTAATCCAAATTTTTGAGGACCAAGATCAATTACCATGCTGTCTGAATGCGACTTAAGTAACCTGAACTGAGTTGGATTGGCTCTGCAGGTACCATGCAGTGACATCGTGGAGTCGGGTGAAGGGTATGGGTGTGCCGTTGTGGAAGGCAGCGGAGGTGATGCTAATTTGGCTGGTAGCTGTGTTGCTGGCGGTGCCAGAGGTGAAGGCCTTTGACATGATGGAGATCTCCTACCGGGGCAGCAAGCTGCGTGTGTGTCTGCTGCACCCTCAACAGACAAACCCGTTCATGAAGGTAAGGCCACTCAGGCTGTTAAATGTTGTTAATTAATGAATTTATTTACTCCATGCATGTGAGCATTTACAGGGCTTTATTAATTTGGCTGGTCTCAATCCAGTAATGAAAAATTCCCCCAAATACATTTGCCTCCAAAAATATCTTCTTTTTGGCGACTTATTTTTAAGTTCTGTTTTCAGAGTTTATATGCAGCATCTTTTTGTCTGTAAAGACACAAACTCCATGTGACTGCTTGGCCCTCTGGCCAGAGCAGGATCTGGGACAGAGAGAGTTTTGTGGAAATCAGGTTGGCCTTAATGGTCATGACATCAGAGGCGGAATACCACACTGGGTAAACAAGTTTATTTTTAGCTCCTGTTTTTTTATATTGCCTGACTCTGGGGATGGATCAGAGAGTTCACTGATATACGACAGCTTGTCAAATTGCAAAAGAAGGCGGAACAGTCAATATGGTTAAAATGTAACGGTTAAAATGTATCTCTTTATGAAAAGTACATGTTCAAACTAAGTATAGTATCAAAGGAGTGAGATAAAATCAACTTAATTTTGGTCTGGTGAAAGTCACTGAGAGAGTGTCTGTTCAACATGGACAGCAGACATCAAACTTTGAAGAGGTCTAATCATGTGACCCAAGTCTATGATAATTTGGGTAACTCAAGCTTACAGAGTTTCTCAAGCTTGCAGAGTCCAAGTATGTAATGTGACATACATGGCACTATTATAGTCTCTTTCACAAAGCATATGCCCTCCAAACATCAAGATGTAATATACAATAAGAATTGGAGAGGGCTCATATGGTAAGGTGTTGAAGCTCAGTTAATATGGAGTCACTCTTTATATAGCTTCCCTACCTGCTAACAAGGGAAACGTGGCTGTTAATTTGCAGCTAATCAGGCTAATATCCTGTGACTGGATTTTCTGTGACGCGCTCAGACTATAACATATGACTTGTGTTGTATTCCATCAGCCAAGTGTTGGCTCCAAAGTTTGAATCAGAAAGCAAGGTCTAAACCAAAAAAAGAATGCAAGCTTACTTGCTCACAGATGATTGGTCTACACTGTGAGGATACCTATCCAGGTAACCATCTATCTCTAAAACAACATTAACATTCCTGAAGTTACCTCTGGAGAATCCTTCAGGTTACTGGCTTCTTACCTATCACAGTGCACCTCTCATATTGTGTGGTTAGTGTGCAAAATAAATAACTCAATGTGCTAACTAACTTTCCATTTCTGTGTGTCTGTTTCAGTTCTACCAAGATGTGAAGGACTGGTGGCTGTTTGGCTTCTACTTCTGTCTTCCTCTGCTGTGCACTGGGATCTTCTACACCCTCATGACCTGTGAGATGCTAAGGCGAAAAAAGGGGATGCGCATCGCCCTGAACGACCACATGAAACAGGTAAGACTTGCTTTATTTTCTTGGTTACCTGTGTTTTCTTTTTTTGCTCTGCTGTCCATTCCATTTATTCAAACTGTAAGAGTCAATCTTTTGTTCTCTTCTGGTGTATAGATGTATGTTGATAGTGTGACTGTAGTTGTGTTAGTTTGAGTTTACTAGATCTGAGACTACCCCAGTAATTTTTTTGTAAGCACCTATTCACGAGTCAGACTTCCAAAACGTTCTGTGCTCCCCTGCAGAGACGTGAGGTGGCTAAAACCGTATTCTGTCTGGTGGTGATCTTCGCCCTCTGCTGGTTACCACTCCACCTCAGTCGCATCCTAAAGAAGACGATCTATGACCAGTCTGACCCAAACCGCTGTGAACTGCTCAGGTATGGAAGCTACACATATGCACACAAACATCTGAAAGGGCAAATGTGTCCCAAGATATCTTACATTGTTGGTGTATATATAGCAATAACTGCTTTGGGATGTGTATGGTTCTCACAGTTTAGCACTCAAGTGCTAGATGACTTTAACATTAAATCTTCTCACAAGATTTTCTTCGGACTGAGCTACAGTCATTTGTTTATAGACATTTGTACCTGTAAATGTCAACTAGTTTTACTGTGATTTTGTTTTAAGACATTGACTGAGTATCCTGTTCCTGATCACCTCACCTTGACTTTGTCTATGCTTTTAGCTTCCTGTTGGTGTTAGACTACATTGGTATCAATATGGCCTCCCTTAATTCCTGTATCAACCCCGTGGCACTCTACTTTGTCAGCCAGAAGTTTAAGAACTGTTTCAAGGTAAGTGGGAAGAGAAAGATTAAAAAGCCACCAGGTCACAGTCTCTGTCTAGAGCTGATTTGAAAATGTGTGTGGTTCATGAGTTGGTGAGCTGTTAGATAAATTTAGATAAGATACATGAGGATACATAAATTCATGAGGAAGGAAAACAGGCTTCTCTCTTGTTTTATCCTGACAGTACTAAACTTCAGTCTTAACTGACTTGCTATGTTTTCCACATTTGTCACATGCTTGAACATTTATCCACTAAATTCACCTGAGCAGACTTTCTCAAATGTCAAGATATTCCTCGGAAATAGAAAATAGAAATGTGCAAAATGGGATTTAAGTGTCCCATTATGGTCTGTTGACTTGACAGTCCTCAGAGTTTGGATAAAAACACAGAGGCCAGATTATGAAATGAAGTGCCCTTGGACACAAATCATCATGTCATTTTGCACATTTATGTGTATTTTATACATTTTTTATATTTTATATTTTTTTATTTAAAAAATTTCAGTCATGTCTGTGCTGCTGGTGCCAAAGGAAGTCCAGGAATATCTCCCCGACGGATGAACGAGGATCTGGTGTACGCTGGAAGGGCTCGTGCCATGGCAACGGCTTAGATCGAACCAGCTCACGGTCAAGCCAAAAGTACAGCTCCACCTAAAACCGAGGAGTTGGAGAACAGGCAGCAGGAAGTGCAGTCCCTATGGGGTTCTGTTTTTTTTATCAACCATACTCATCAACATTCAGCGTCACTGCACAGACTGAAACAGTGACATTGACTTAACACTCCTTCCTTACTACCTGGATATGAAGATTTCACTTAGGAGCAACACCCTTACCAGCAGACCGGAGAGAGTCCTGGATGAAATACAGAGGAAACTAAACTGGTTGAGGACTGCTGGTCTTGCTGTTGTCCACTTAAATGGAAGGATTATTTATCCATGTAGAAACAAAGGAAAAATATTATATATGAAACCACAAACATGTGTATATTTTAACCATGTGGACTTTCTGATTAACTCTTCAATGTTTATTGGTTAATGTGGCACATTGGCCTGCTCTCTCTGAACATTCGCCATCCTGGTTTTTAAAAATGATGTCGTGGGGCAAAGGACTAAAGGAAGATGAGGAGTATAGTGCTCCAAAGAAACACATCCACTTGGCAAAGAAGGTGTTAGTCAGAACGTGACTGTGGAAGTGCTAGCATGGCTTTCACCCTAACCGTTTAGAGCAACCTGAAGAGTGAAATCACTCCAGATCAGTACAAGCGGGCCCAGGCTATGGAACTGCCACACTGAAGCCAAATCGGGGTGGGGTGGGTAAAAACTGTGTGGGGTAAGGTGTAATTTAATACTTATATGCAGTGTACTTGTAAAATTATTATTATTATTATTATTTGTAGAGACAGCTGTTATATCTTTTCTACTTAAATCATTTCAAGTTGAAAGGATCTGTTTCCAAATATATCTGTGAAAATGTGATGCAAAATGTCTTATTATTAGGAATATAATCTGTATGACTCAGGTCTTTAGTAGAAAGACTTTTTGAAGCCTCTCCACAACCATCACTTCTACCATTGCTTGTTTTACATATGAAATGGTTGAACTGAGAGGAGACTGACCAAAACAGAGAAAATATATAAAAAGGTGAGCTTGTAAAGATTGTGCTAAGCAAACATTTTGTTCATAAACTAGTTAAAAATATTTTCGTAAAGAATCCTCATTCATTGTCTTCTGTTTTTTACCTTATTCTTTACTCAAAATCTATTTTTACTGAGTTTTGAATTTGTTGACCAATATACAGTATATCAATAAATACTATTTTATCACATTAGGGTTCTCAAGTTTTGAATGAAATTAACCATTACGGTCCTAACGGAATTTATCTCTGACAATCTGTGCACTCCAAACAGACAGAATTAACAGAGGTATAGAAATTGACAACATTATACCTACAACAATTTTTTGGGGACAGTTGTTGAAACTGTACTGAACTAATTGAGTCTAAATGCATCAGCCTTTCCCACTAAATTGCCTGTCCCACATTCCTAAGAGGACCTCTATAGATTTATGATTGCTGACCAAGCTAAAGAAGAGCCTGATATGGTCTGTTTTAACATTGACAGCTGTAGTGTCATAGCCTGGTAGACCAGACTCTCTTTTGCTCTGAAAAAATTCTCGAGAGGCATACGTTTACTTTGCAGTGGGTGGGAACATTGTTATACTTTAAAGTTATTGGTTCTGCATTCAATTTCTGTTCTCTGATTGGGGGTAAAAAAAATCTATTCAAAACAACCTGAAGCCTTTGGTAGAGTTCCCTGACTAGTTTTGTAATGAAATGCAATATTTAGCGGAAGTACTTGTCGATGCTAGCCTGGCTAGCGATGTCACTGTTTATTACTGAAAGAGTAGACTAGAATGTTAAATCTAGCCTACTGTTGTGGGTAGCTGTTAATTTGGTTTGAACTCAAAAGTTGCTTTTATTCTTCAGCAGTCTATCTACCCTTTTTCATTGCCCATATTCTGAGCCTAGTTTATTTTTTACCTAACTTAAAATGGGCATTTTCTATTCTTCAACCAAGTCTTATATCTATTTAGATTCTTAACTCAGTTTGAGTACATTTCGGTTTGGTTCAGATAGGGATTATATTTTCTGAAGTGCAATTCAAACCAAATCTAATTCTACCTGTTTAAAGTCATTACAGCTGTACTACTGAGGTGCAGTTGTCATTCTGCCACAAACACAGATGTTCCTGCATTCTTAAGTAACAAAATCTATATTGAATTAGCCGCCATGGAATCAAAGGTATTTGTTCATAGGTTCAAGTTGGAATAGGCCTGGTGTTTATGCCAGCGTATGAAAGAAAAGTGAATGCAGAAAATAAAATAACAAAAAACAACAAAGGCCTAGGGGCAACAATGTCTAAAATAGGTTAATATTTTGGACAGTGCAAATAAGAGTTCCAACCTCCAGTGCATCACAACAGAGTAAGAAAAGGTGTGACAGAAGACATAAGACAGTCATGGGACATTGCCTTTCAGCTGCTGTAGCATTCTGAGAGCAGATCCTGAGAACAGGGTGTACTCCAACTGGGAATGAATACCAAAAAACACCCTTGTCTGATCAATTTACTTCCATCATACCACATCCATCAGGTCCTTACACTGTCTTCAACTAAACAGAAGATATTTCCCTGTTAAAATATCACTTATTCACTTTACAGTGAAATCCAGTCCAAACTTAAGTTTCCAAAAACAGGGGACCAGAGTGTACTACTAAAATCTAAAATCCAACTGGAACAACTGGTACTAAGTAATAGTAATTTTAAATTGTTTTCTGGCAATGATTAATGACTGATTTTTTTTTAGTTACAAAATGATCTTGAAATCTGATATGCTGTAAGTGGTCAAGACATGGATCAACAGCCCGAGGAGTTTCCGGTCTACAGTTAGACCAAACTGATTGGATAACTTAAATAGGACACTCTTAATGTGTGTTAGGTGTGACCTTGACTAAGGTCTTTTAAAGGGACAATGGAGCCAACTAGGTCCTTTTTTTTGTTTCGATTTGCCTTTCTGGAAAGAATCAAACTTGTTTGATACCAGAGCTGCAGGTGTGATCCTTTCTTCTCACTGGCCACTTCTCTCTTCTCTATTTCTGCACTAATGGAGACGGTTGCTTTGATTATTGTGTTCTGGCCGATTCACATCTGGGATGTATTTGAATGACGGCTGTTTCACGCATTTCCAATGCCTGTATCTTCCTTACCTTCTTTGGCAAGTTCAGGAGATGAGAGAGAACTACCTAGAGACTTGAGGGAGGGAAAGTTATAGCCCCTGGTACACTTTTGAAGAAATGTTCACAGTATCAAATAAATAAAATCCCACAAATGAATGACACCTCACAAATGTTTTCAACACATGAGGGATTGTTTAATAAAAAAAATCTTTTACATAACAAAAGTGTGATCCAAACTGTACAACAACAGGAAGAGAAATCTGTACAAAACACAGGAAAGGAAGCAACAATCAACTGCTTAAGTTCCTGAGGCTCCCTCGACAATTCAGACAGTCTAAAAACTGTTTGATCTGCAAGCACGTCCCAGGCGGACCAACGCCATTTAACCCGTCACATGACTTGGTGGTGCTCTAGCAGTGCGAAGATGCAATGTTCTTTCAGTCCATCGGCTCATCCTGCTGATCCTTGAACTCCTGCACTCGCGCCTGAGCAGCGGCCATCAGGAAGACGGTGACAATGGGAGGAAGGCATCAGTCAGAGTCAGTCATTTAGCACTGGTGGATCTATGTATCTGCAATCTGCAGGAGATGTTACCATCCTTCCCCAAGAAAAAAAATCCCACTAATGTGTCATAGCAGAGGATGGAGTTGAGCATTGATTTGTGCTTTCCGGACACCCCAACAATTTGGTTCCTGGTCCAAGTTCCATCAAGTGGCCTTCTTTGTGCTCTGCATTACTTAAACTCAACCCTACAACTATACCCTCCTTTGCAACATCCTCCCATCTGCTACTTACAGTCCCTCACATTAGTACAACACTAAGTTGACTATAAATAATGCTCAAATTTACACCAAGTAATGTTATGTCTAAAAGCTGAAATAGGTGCAATGGCTCCATCATGTGTTTTGCATACATGACAACACAGTTTTGCTTTCAGAGGTCCGATATTTGTCTTGCAAGTGCTTTGCCCTACAGTGATGGGCCATGACAAAAATAAGTGAGATGTTCCATTTTGCTGGCTTGGTGGCATCAGTAGTGCTACTCCAGTGCCTCAAAACCTCTTCTGTTGCTCTTGTCTTTCCCTCCATCTTCTTGTCTTTACCTGCTGTCAGACTCTCTGTGCTCCATCTCCTTCCAGACCTTATATTGTGTGCTGTGTTTCACTTAGGGTTGTAATTCCCAGTATCACTATGTTTCTTGACATTTTTTCCATATAGCTTTTTTTCTTGGTCCCATAGGACTTTCTTTACAGGATCATAAGACTAAACCCCCCTTTTTGAATCCCCAGCCTCAATCTCTTTCTCACTCTCTTACTGACCTCCTTTGCATGCTATATAAATCCATTGGCTTTGGAACAGGCATACCTGGTTCAGAGATCCCAGTTCTGTGCGACATGCGAGACAGACATCAAAGCACCACTGTCTCTAAGCAGCCAAACTCTTTTGGTGTGGTCATTTCAATAACCTAATTTTTTAAACTCAATCTGTTGCCTCAGTTCTTAGAAATCTTTGAGTGTTTCTGTGTTTTTCTCCAGGGCTGACATATCTATTTCTGGTCATTACACTTCATATTTTCGATGGCGATTTAGATGGCTTGTATTGTTTGTATAACAACGTTGTAGCCAAATATTTCAGTGTCCTGTAAATGTGAAGTTATGACAACTGTAACCTTTCAATGACTGCTTGAGTACCAAAACACCACAATTTGTTGTTCCTGGATGTTAACTGCTGGCATAACATACCAGCAAACTAGAGCCATATCAAAGTTTATAGCCTTCTAAATTTATTTAACACTAACACCCTTAGAATGGTGTTAGACAACGAATGAACTGAAATCTCAAATCTTAAAATGATGTCAATCCTGCTCATTGAATATGAAATAATCATTATCACTATTGGTATTTCCTGTGAGGTGCTAATGAATAAAAAGGTCAACAATATGTTGTGAATCTCGCAGCTCACCTGGAAGGTACTGAGAACATGCTGACAGACATCTGAGAGGTCACTAAGGCCCTTGCGCAATGCCTCCGTCGCTGCCAGACCACCTAGAAGAGCCATGGGAGGGACACAGACAAACAGAGAAGAGGTCAAGCACTCAAACATGCTATACAAGCTGCCACGATGCATATTTTTCACATTATTTTTTATATATGTCAGATGAGGGTCGGGGTTGTTTCTGTCAAAGGGGCAGTCAAGAGTCTATCACATAATTTCATCCACTAATTATGAGGCAGCTGCATGTTTAATCACACACACATGTTCGCACAGACATGACTCTCCTGCGCATATACATACATACACACACACACACACACACACACACACACACACACACACACACCCTTGCGTCCATACATATACACACGTGTCTACTTTTTTTTTTTTTTTTTTAAGTATGTAAGTATGTAACACCATGTAGGTACTTCCCACCATCTCTATAACTCTGCATTTACGCAAAACACAAATTGTTTATGACTAGTGGTTCCTGCTTGAACACTTTTTCTTGGAACTGGATGGAACATGTGGCTGTCATGTGCATTTTGTCACTTTGCCCTTGTCCAAAGGGGTAACACTTTTATGACAATTTTATGGTCTCTCTCTATTTCAGGAATTGAGATTACTTTCTTTCATATGGGAGTAGAAGGGGGGGGGGGCATCTGAGCCAGGGGTGATTTCATTTTTGAAAAATATTTAGCGTAATCTGACTGGATCTGATTTTGTCACTGTGAGTAGACGGACTGGGGGTGTGGAAAAATGAGGATACGTGTTTTACTACGAGACAGCAGATCTGATTATGCAGTCATGAGTCTGACAGAGGCTAAAAACAGCTTGCTACAACAGTGCGTGTGACCAACCACCTCATACAGTATCTCACAAACTGCCTGCTTCCAACCTGATTGCACCAAGGTGACCAAAGCAGAAACGGCTGATAAACAATCTTTGACCATACTTAAGAAACTCAACACTTAAGTCCTTCTCCTCTGATCGGGAAAAAAAGGCAGAAATGTTCACAATGTTTTCCTTTAGCACAGCTGTGATCGAATTGGTCATGTCATCAAAGCATTTTGACTGGCTACAATTCCAGTGGACACTTGAGCTAGTGTAACCTTTTCAACTGGCTGAGTGTTAAAACAGCAACTGAGTAAGTGGCAATTAAAAAGGAAAAAAAAAGAAGTGTCTAAAGTATGTTATAAATATGAATGTTTTTATTTTGGTCTGGTGAGAAGAATGAGGGAATGTGAGGCATTGGTATCAGGTCAGAAGAGTGGAGTCCGGCTGGAGAGAACCCTGGCTTTCCTCCACCCGCTGTCTAACACTCAGTCTGCCAGACTTCAATCAACCCGTTTGTGAGGACATCACAGTGTTACTATAGGTCACAGGCCTTGTATTCCCACTGAGTATGAAAAACAGAATAAAACTGAGAGAGAGAGGGAGGGAGGGAGGGAGAGAGAGAGAGAGAGAGAGAGAGAGCGCGAGCGAGGAGAAGGTGTGTGTGTGTGTGTGGAGGTGTCTGCTACTTTTGAAAACTCCAGCCAAAGTGCAGATCTCTGAAAAACGCATATTTATTTTCACGGTTGCACCCATCATTTACAAATAAACTGAGGTTTCGGTCACTAAAATTGTCTTCTTTCGAAACCACAGGCCAAAGTGGAGATATCTAAAAAGTGGATTCAGACACTACGCATAGATGGTTTTCATGCACTGTGTGATCAGAATTATTTTCTAACATAGAGGAGAATATAATCATTTTCATAAAAACCCAGGTACGTGTAAACGTACCGTAAGATGTAAGATTAAGTATTCTTAAACAGAAACAGACAGAAGGCCTTTGCTAGAGTTCACAAGCTTTAAACACCCAAAGACGTAGGCTGATGTGTAAGAGACTCCCTCAGGGACCATAAACAAGGAAGGTCAATCAAAGGGACATGGACTGCAAGACGGCATGTATCTGAGATTTGACTAGAAAGCACTGCGGTTAGAACAAGAAGACCGCATGCCTGGAATTCATAAAGAATGAGTCGGTGAAAGAGGGATAAAGAGGGAGACAGACAAGAGAAACAGACAGACAGACAAATAGATAGACAGACAGAGAGAGGGAGGGATTAATCATGACACTGGTCCCATTATTCAATTGGAGGCTAACAGCCTCTCTCTGGCCAAAATTAAATTTACCAACCAGACACTTTATATAATGGCAACCACTGAAAAACATGGTGGCTGCCCCTCCATGCCTTCAGCTTGAAGGATAAACTTAGAGATGCATGACAAGGATTTTAGCTTCTGTACCACCAAGCTTGGCTTATCAACAAGTCGGTCAGCATTCCCAACTTGCCCAACTATCACCACGCACGCACAAACACATAATCACACAAACACACACACACACACACGCACACACACTCAGACCCAGACCCAGAGTTCCAAAACCAAACCAATTCAATTATGCTCTGAAGGGGCTCCGTTGTTGTCAAGACTACAGTCACTCTTGAGATAACTTCTATGACCGACACAGGCTGAGACTAATGGGGTCACCTTAGGTAATTGCGTTTAAGAGGGGAGTGACTACTGGACAACATCCTGTCTGAGCTAAAAAATTGAAGGGGCCTACTTATCCAGAAGATCCAAATTCGGAAGGGGTCTCTCTATCCAAAAGAATGGGGGAATGTGTATTTAAAGTTGAGGTAAGGTTGGTTGCCTGATTGTCAGTCAGTGGCATTCCAGCTGCTCCAGTAAGGAACAGGAAATATGGACCACTAAAACCTTAATTACTATCTAAAGAAGGGGTGGAATTCGACAACCAGGTATCAAATAGAACCAAGAATCAAATGCTTCAATCTAGTGGAATTGTACGACACTGACCTAATCAGTTCTGCAAATCAATGCCAGCATGTTTTTGAGATGATAAGAAAGTGGTCTTTCTGACAACTGAATTGAACAACACAGTTCTACATGGTTTACATGGTTATTGCCATCATACTACATAGGTTCATATGTTGGTACTGAAAACTTGGGCACACTTCTATCTCTAAAATAAGGAATTGATAAGAGATTTCATGAAGAATCAGACCAATACACAGGATCAACAATGGCATCAATACTGATAAAACCCTATCAATTCCCACTCCTAGTTTCTTGCATGTTAAGTAATTTAAATGATTTGAACTCTAGAGTATAGGCAGAACCACAAACAAGACCACAATGGGGCTTGGAACAGGGCAGAAGCCCACACACCATGTGCCAGCCTTCAGTGGTTTACCTATTAACCACCTATTGGTTTAACTATTATTTAACTCTGATTTAAAATCAATTAACTCTGGGCTAACTCTACAATAACATCACATTCTACCACATCTGGTGACTGTATTAAATACAGTGTATGTACAAGACAGTGGATGTACAAGCTGTGTGCAGTTCTCGACATCAACAGAATTACAATCATTGACCAAATAAATAGCACAATAAAATGCATAACAAAATATCATACTTGTGCTTTAGATTTTTTTTTTCATTGAGGCTTAAGGTATTCTAGCTTGATGTTCAAAAAGCGGGTACTGGGGATTCTGGGACATTATAATCAAGTACATGTGTAGCAGTAAACAGAACCAAGGAGTTTAAATGGAGAGTAACGAAATCCAAATACAGACGCAAGTGGTTCTCAAAAGAGAAAGATAAATCTAGATAGCCTGCTGCCTCTCATAACTGTTGTCAACTGTGCAGTGCATTTCTGTGGCTGATTCTCTTAGCAGTGTCATTTAAAAAAGGTAGAATAGCCATAGCCTTTTTATGAATACTATATATGATATAATAATATTGCTATTAACTATATTACATTATATTACATCACATTATATTACAATTAATAATATATGGTTTGATATAAGGTATAATAATATAAGGTATGACAGTTTAATAATATGGTTTTAATACCATTCATTCCTGATCTTAAAGCATGTTGCCAAACACCTAGCCAGGCTAGCGCCACCTAGTGCTTCCACTTAATATCACTTATCACTACAGCACTATGTCAGGAACCTCTCCAAAAGATTAGGTTTCCCTTTTTTACTAATTTTTGGCTGGCCAAAAAGTGAACAGATGGCTCTGGCACGCCCAGTATTTTTAAAGCTCGCAGAAAGTATCTGGCCAAGAGGAAGAAAACGTAAAGGATTGTAGACGCTTTGCACAAAGTGAAACTGAAAGCGTTTGGTGCGCCAGGTTACCAAAGACCTACAGGTTAAGGAGATGGGCAGGGGGCTTACCTTTGGGAATCCTTCATTGAGGCACTGAGTATTAGACTGATACGCCACTGATAAGAACTAGTTGGATCTCTAAAAGGGTTTAAGGCGGTGATTGAAAGATGAGACGTTGCCAACATACAGTACATGGATTTCAGAAGGAGCATTGTGCATTCAGCAAGGTGCACTCAAGCCTCTACAATCATACAATGAAAAGTGAAGTCGGTGGAGGAAAGACAAACACACACACACACACACACACACCTCGTGTTTGAATGCGGAAGTTGATCTTGCTCTCTGATGGGTGTGTGATGCTGTAGCCACAAAACTCTGTCTCTGGACTGCAGAGAGATGACAGAACACATATTAGTGACACTGCCACCCCACCCCCCCTTTTTGACTTTCTTTAACATCGGCATCCTAACGTACCCTAACCTTGACCTCCAAACAACACAGACTATTTCCGCAAATACTGTTTTCTATTCTTCTTTCTTCTATTACCTCAGTCTTATATACAGCCAGTGGAACATCTTGACTAGAATTTTTAAAAATCATTCACCGATCTTTTATTATGACAAATGCTCAGCAACATAGCAGTATCATTTTGCTTTTGCAAAGTGTTACATTTATTTATTTCACAATTCCAGTATGCTGTCATTAGAATCCCTATGTTGACAGGATATCCTACTGTTATACAACATGGAATTCCATGCTATAGTCAGGCAGAGTGAGGTTACATGGAGGCTGCAGCGGATATGTTACCGATGCGTTAAGGCAAAGCCGCATTTGCAGTAACAACTAGCTTCCACTACAGTGGATGGAACTGGTTACACCAGATGTGGCAGGGCAGCGAACACTCCAAATGTATTTTGACACGGCTTGACTTAAACTTCTGTAACACATCCAGTGTAGCCCTAGGGTGATGGGAGTTGTTATGTTCCATTATTTATGGCGTGGGTGTGTGTGTTTCCTCCATCTTTGGGAGTGCTGTATACAAAACTCACTTCTTCATGATCAGGTATCTGAGAGAGTTTCCCAGCGTGTGGTCCTCCTCATGCAGAACGAATGTCACACAACCCTCATCGTTCCCATCCGCCTGGACCTGCAGGACGGACAGACAGAGACACACACACACACACACACACACACACACACACACACTATATGTGAATGCATGTGTGTACATGGGGGGAGATGTTATCAAGAAAGAGGAACAAGGCTCTGCGCTCCTTGACATATGACCTGAATAGTTTTTCCCATACGAACAAGAAAAGCGCCACAATGTCCTCCCAACACACACACACACACACACACACAAAACAATATGAGCAACAACAGAACAGACACATCAGATAAAAACCATGAAGCACTGGGTTCTGATAAGAGTGCGTGTCTGTGTTGAGGGGATTCGTGAAATCGTCGCTTTTTTTATATCTGTGCTGCGTTCAGCAGAAGGAAGTGGCTATTTATGGCTGTGGAAGGCCCTGAGGAGCAGAAGGGATCTGTCAAGCCTAAGGGAACACAAGAATCATAATAGGAAAGGGACACTTTTAGTGTCCAACTGAGGAGGGGAAGGATCTGTTGACACAGCAGAGTAAGCCACTGTGATAAACTACGCAGGGAAATGTGTGTTGACACAAAGGGTTGGAGGTGGGAGAAGGAAGATAGAATCCCACCATGAAGGGAGTTCACCATGAAAACACTGCTAACTTAGGCACAGATGAGTGTAAAAGCTACTGCCTCACTCTTGAGTCAAGAATGAAAAAGAAAATATCCTTTCATCTGCTCTGCCTCAACAAAACACCTGCATATCCCCCCAAAATGACGTGTACTTTCTGGACCACGATAAACTCTATAGATAGACAGAGGCAGAGAATTCTGATTACCAACTTTTCGAAAGCACTCTCAAAAATCACAAAATTTATTTTTACCTTCAGATAGAAGTGATGAAGATATAGATTATAAGTCTACCAATTAAGCACTGAACAGTGACATGACTTAAAGTTAATTGGTCTACCAAGAATTTGATCGAGCACAAAGTAGTTTGCAAATCACTGCTAGACCTATATACATTTTTTTTTTCTAGAATATACATTGTTCAGCTAGCTTGTTACAGTGCAGGGCTTCTAACTTGGTACGACTGACAATGAGTTTTATCAGTTTTGTTAAACTACTAGGCCCATCACAACTCTCAACTGTTGTAACTGACATCAGAGTCGAACAGAACACAGTGCCCTCTATCGGTAAAACCCAACAGATTGAAAAATAAGACAATCTGAGTTCGTAGGGGTGGGTGAAAGTGAACGGTTTAACAAGTTTGTTCATCCACTAAACCAGCTGATACATTGGAATTGGTGATGAATGATCTCTGGCATAACTGTTCAACAAGATTAATTCCACTAGTTAACGATAGGTAACAGACTAAAAGTGCAAGACAATTTGACGCACGTTAACGTTTACTCGTGTGAAACCAAGTGCTTAATCATGTTAAGCACAAGATCGACAGTAGGCTAAAGTTATTCCTTCAAGATAAACGTGTACCTAACATTTGGTAGCTGTCAAGAGTGAAGTTAGTAACGTTACAGTAGGGTCGGAGCTAAATTGACATGGCTAGTGGATCTCCACACCAAGGCGTCTTTATCGCGAAAAGCATAAGAGAATTCTGCTGTGTCGGTCAAGAGTCAGTCAAGGTAATTTTAACAATAACAATATCATCAGACTAGGTAAACATTGGTGCAGAAGACACATTTCTCATTGACCGACTTCAAATGTTGTCTGCCATTAAGTAAGGGCTTAGATTGTGATCTAAATTCCAAACTGAGTGTTTTATATTAAGGACATGATTTGCCTGGGCACTGGAAGACCTTAAGGATTGCTTGTCGAAACAGCAAAGACCAAAAAAGCCAATCACAGATTGCAGACGTCAATTTTGTCTAAATTTTGCTAAATTCGCGTACACTGGCTAAGCCATCTTTATCGAGAAAAGCAGGCGTGAGAGGAGTCTGCTGTGGCGGTCAAGAAAGATCACTTTTTTCAAAGGAACATAACTGTAAAAAAAAAATTTGTATTTCTGCTGCTTAAGAAAACTGGGTTATTTAAGTAAATATTTACCATTTCCAATGCGGGCTTCTTCTCTATTTCAGCACCGGCCATGCTTGAACGTGCTTGTCAGATAGTGTCGCTGAAAAATGACGCAATCACCAAAACAGGAAAAAAATAGAAACACAGATTCTGTGCTTTTCCAAAATGACCAGAAGATGGTAGTATTAGCCTACTGTCACGCTTAAAGTTTCACTGCATATTAAATTTAACAAAGTATGTTGATCTCATAGTTGAACCTGAGAAATCACGAATGTGAACGAATCAGACAGCAACTGTTTAAAAGGATTCCTCACTGGTAAGACATGTTAGCCTTGTAAAACTGCCGTTGGTATCAGATAATTATCAGGATTTATAAACATTCAAAATGCTTTCTTTTTTATTAAAACTTTTAGAAAATCCCTTCATTTGCAGAGCTCAGAAGCTGCAATTGCGTTTACGTCTCAATGCTTTCTGGGTAAATCACCTGGTTGATACTGATGGCTTCGATCAACAGTTTACTGACCAGAATAGAGCAACAGCATACGTTACAATGGGAGCAAACTTGTTCCGGTCTACACAAGTGGGAGCCTCATAATATAAACTTTTCACTGATCCTCTGTATCAGCATATGAGGCCTGGACTCTGGTCTGCATAACGGGGATCCCGCTCTTGCGAAAATAGAACACGGAACTTAATGAACGTTTGTACCTCTCCCTCCACCTCTCTAGCTTGATCGGCCTTGATTGGACCTTGATTAGATTCAACCAGGTGATGTCGGGAATTTTGTAGAAACAAGTAATATATGTATGTGTGTATACAGAAATAGGATAGAGCATGCAGCAGAGTGTTGTGCTATAAAAAGAAAGTGTAAATGCCAGCAAGAGAGCTGTATGCAGACTAGTAGGCTCCTCTCTGAAAACTGTGTTGAAACCATGTTTAGAGCCTCATCAAGGACAGAGACTGAGGCCTTGTGTAGGATTGGCTCTGTGCCAGCTACATCATCTACTAGCAGGAGTATTTAAGATAGATAGAAAAAGTGCAAGGCTAGAATGGTTGAGGATTACCACTGTTATAACCATTCTCTCGGTGAACGCAATAAAGACTTGGTTGAACAAGACAAACTTCTCTGCTTTCTGGGGTTTTCCAAGAAACTTCTCCACAGTGATGTTACTTTTTACAACAATGGCACTTAACGAAAGAAAGGATTTTCTAGACTTTTAATAAAACGTAAAACATTTAAGTGTTTTTAAATCATGTTTATGTCTTTTAAGGCCAACATGTCTTACCAGGGATTCCTTTAAATTGTGGTAGCCTCAGCGTATCCTTCTCAGAATGGAGTGCTGGTGTGGGTCAAAAGTGGCCTGGCCTTGCCTTTCTACCTCTTCCACTTGATTATCATCTCCCTTCAGTGCTAGTCTGGATTTGATCCAAGTGAGCTCGTTGTCTCAGGAGGCATTTTAACCTGTCCAATCAGACGAACAAGGAGGCGTTGTGAATGCACAGTTAGAATGCTATCAGTCAAGACAAGCTATCAGCCAGGGGCTGATCCAATATTTTTAAACTTAAACACCTCAAGCAAGCATTCGAATCTCACTACCGAATATCCAGTCCCTCTGTAGGAAATGAAAGTGTAGAATGAAGGTCTGGTTTTATATCAGGCTAGGTCAGAGACCAATAGGGTATAGTAATATTTGCTGTACTATGGTTGTAGTTGGCTGGCCGTGTATAGTTGTAGCCTAGTTGCTAGCCTACAATTATTTAGGCCTATATTATGACAAACAGTAAAACTTATTTTTTTCAAACTCCCATTTATGTTGCTTCAAAGTAAATTACATTACATTACACAATATACATTGGCATTAAAAACATAAGGAAGGAGCGGTTCAGGTTTTACAAACATAACATAAATAAAATGGTGAGTCCATATTTGCGGGCGATACAGGGATACAAAAGGAGTAAGGATAATATAACAGTAAGAGATAGGTATCACAGTTGATAGGAAAAGCGGCGACAGAAAACCTAACGTAACGTGGCATTTCTGTCTGGAGAATCGACTGGGCCACAAGGGGGTGGTCTCTGGGCCGCATGTGGCTTTGGACCGCTAATTGAACAGGCCTGATGTATACATGAATAGAAGAGAAAAATGGGCTTATCAAGTGTAAAAACAACAACAAAAACAGGCCAGCTATGAATACATTTTAAAGCTGATATCATTTTTTTGTCTGATTACAGTGCATTTGATTAGTCAGATTAATGTTCACAGATAGGCAGGCCTACTCTGCACATTCAAAGTGTATTTCACAGTTCACATACTATAATTATATAATACAAACTACAAAAAAATTCACTGTGAGAAATGGGTTAAAGTCTTGTTAAAAACAAAGGCTTCCAGTAGACTGAGTTATTTCATTATTCTTTTTTAACAAAAATATAAATTTTCTGAGTACAATGGGACATTTTAACTGTCTTGAATATAATGTCATGCAATGTGCACAAAAACTAAATACTGTGAGATTTTTAGGTAATGATTATGTGACCTTTATCAGTAACACATTTTATACAGAAGTAATGTTAAAATGACAGCTTTGACTGCATAACTCTTGTTCATTCTCTCTCTGTGTCCGTTACTGTCAGAACTTGCCGCATGAGAATCTGCAGAAAAGAAGAGACGATCATGCATGTAAGCATTGCAGTCACATATGAGAAACCATCTGTGTGTCATCAATGAAAGATTTCTGTTTTCTTCTTTGAGATAAAGGGCTCTAAATTAAATGATACACAAATCAAGTGGAAAAGTTTATGGAAAACTATTATAATAGAGGCAAAGTGTTTTCAATTATATTTATTTAACACCAAGAGGAAAAGATACGGTCAACATCAGTGCCGAAGACACATTTCTCATTGACTAACTTCAAACGTTGTCTGTCATTTAAGTTAGGGCTTAGATTGTGATCTATATTCCAAACTGGATGTTTTACATTAAGGGCATGATTTACCTGGGTATTGGAGGACCTTAAGGATCTCTTGGCAAAACAGCAAAGAGAACAAAGAAGGGCAATCACACAGACTGTAGATGTCAGTAACAGAGCCTCAGTGCTTACCAACTGATGCTGCAGACAAAAAAACAGCTCATTAATAGTAAATACTGCAAACAATTTTAATGTAATTGTAAAACTTTTAATAAAATGGTGTTGCTGTACACTGAAGAAAAGGAAGGGTTTGCTAAGAGATCATTCTCAGAGGCATAGTCAACTTACATAGCGGTCTATTGCGTTTTGGGCAATGACTAATTGCCTGTAATCATATTCACTATATAGGATTTCCTCCAAAGATGAAAAGCAAGATATTCTGTAAAAAAATGAAAAAATGCCACCTAGTATAGTGACAATGTACATGGCCAAACACGCAGTCACCTAGAGAAAGGGAACAAGAAAGAGGTTAGAAGATTTAATCACACACAAATGCCTATGCTGTATGTTTACAGCTGAAATAAAATCACAGATTGCAAATGAGATTGACTCTTAAGGTAAGGACTTTACAAAAGTCACAGTGACTACTTGCCAGCTTTTTGGATGGTTTGCTCTGAGTGTGAATTGACAGGCCTCCACAGATTGTAAACTGGAAAAAGAACCACAAATATATCCATCATGAAGGTCTGACACTCAGGTTGTTTCCCCAGTCTGTCCATCTTGAAATATCACAGTAACTACTAACTACAAGTTGATTTGAAGTTTCAGCTTGATTTACCTTTTTAGCTTCCCTCTAGATTGACTCACTGGTCACAAGCCATTGGAACTCATTATCTATGTCCCTATTTCCCAGGCACCAATCACATCAGTCTATCTGGTATCGGCAGACTCAGAGCCATGTAGAGACTCTGGTTGGGTGTAACACAACAGAACAGCAGTGCTGAAGCAGGTTTGGTAAGCAACAAGGTCTGATTGTTCGCTGTGCTATTCAGTTGCGTGCAGAGGCAGATGCCCTACATCTTTTTAGATATGTGTCAAAGACCCAGGCTACTTGTGTTCCTCTCTGTTTCATTAACGCTCAATTAATAATATAACAAAATTTAAGTGCAACCAAAGTTATTTCACAGCAGTGCAATAATAGGGGTCAACGACCTGAGGAAGATATTTAGACTATGAGCATATCAAGTAGTTGAAAGTGAAAGAACTACTTAATGTCAAAAATGTAACTTGTGCTTGTGTGTTTTGTCAAGCAAGTCACTGCAACATTTAGCTGCATTTAGGTGTGTAATGACAATGATTTTTTTTTTCTTTGCACGACAGATTTTTGGTCTTTTGGTTACATCCTGGAGCCCTGCTTCCTGTAACAATGCTTAATGGTAACGGTGGTCTCAGGGTGTACACTACAGGCTAATTACCTAAACATAGGCTACTGTATTTAAATTCCATTCATAATCCAAATAACTCTTGATTATGACACTGACTGCAAGAGTCACTGAGACAAAAATACCAGTGCAGCCTGCCAGAAAGGGATGTATAGTGAAGCTGAGGTTGTAGTAATCTCCTTTATCAGCGCAAGGCCCAGCATTATCTCGTTACTGCCAAAGAAGATCAAGGCAATCTGTCCGATGAGAATTAAACAAAACAATTAGAATAAACTCAGACAAATCAGCACAGAAGAGTCAAACAAGGTGACCTGACATGTATATTATCTACCTAGTTCCCATTAAGATAAATGCAGTGCAATATTCACAGAGAAATACATTTTGTGACTCTTATTGCAACTTTTAAACAGTCTGCCACATATGGACAGTATTAGGAATGACCTTCAATACTGATGGCATCATTGATCAACATTTGTTTACATGCAGACAGACTATGCATCCTATCCAGGTTCAGAAAGATGTATACAGTGCGACATTCACAGAGATATACCATACGGTATTCATTGACTTTGTCTTTGTACAGAGTGCTGTTTATATGCATGCTGTTGAACTGACCCCAATGTATTTTGGCTCTCCTGCTAGGAAGCGGTGCAGTGGCTTGCTTCTTTCCGTCATTGTCTCAATCTCAGTCACTTCATTTGCCTTCCCCTCTGAGTCAGTTCTGAGGGGAAAACACAGATAAATGTAGTGGGCCGAGGGGTGGTATTTAGTTCTACGACAAGAGCGGAAAGAGGGGACACTACAACAACAATGACAAAATAAAAAGCAAGCTAGTCATCTTCACACTGAACAAACTTTACAACAAGCTTTACAACCCCATTGAACTACAGTGTTCCAAAGCTAGTCAGCTTGTCACATGGTGCCTCAATATCCTCTTCACAGAATCATAAAATTACCTTAGTGGACACAATCTATAGTGATATTCCTATTACAGATACAAAGCTTTCACTCACCTCTCCTCCTCCATTTTCACCAGACAACGAGAACAAAATACAGAGGGGGAAACTTAGTAGACTGAAGAGGCGGGGACAAGGTACTCTCAGAGAAGTTTTAGATGCAGGGATAGTCCGGAAAAAAAATCTCTGCTCTCTTTAGCCTGCTGTATTCTTTTGAATTCTTGTAATGTTAGGACACACTATACAGTAGTATGCTGGAAAACAGTCCTGCCTTTCTGCTTAGAACTCCAGCTGCATGGTAACACATACACATAAAACAGATGTTTTTAGACAGTGTCCCGCCTACTTGTAATTCTCAACTTTATCCACCAATCACCTAGGGACGGCAGAGACAGCAGAGGGAGAGGACCAATAGCTGTGAGCTGCCTTACTGAACTCAGTGATGATGGTGGGAGGAGCACTAATGGGAATTCACGGGGAGGAATGTAACTTTTCATCAATTGTTGAGTAACAAGCATTAGGCAACCTCAGGAAGATGGAGGCAGGCTTTGTGTGATAGAGTATAAACATTACACCAAATCTCTCACTGAGGCACAGATAGAGTTGTGATGATTATTAGATCAGAGATTATGATCAGTGTTTTTTTCACCACCACCACACAACTAGCTTGGTTATAAAACCAGCCCATTGTACTGCACTTCACTTCGTACAGACCAGCTCAATGGAATCTAATACAGACTACTTGTGTTTAAATATATATACATATAATTTTATAAATATATAATATAATTTTATTATGACTGTAATAATCGAGTGGAAGTGCATATGAAGGTATGGCCAGGCTACCACAAAACTGGGAATCACACTCACATCAATGAAGATAGCACCTAGCAACGATTGAATGACCTCCCATTGCAGGGGTGTAACCTGCATGAGATATTGAAGAAGATACTACAGCAAATGAATAATTTATGTAAACAGTGATTTCAATTGCAATTGTTTACTCAATTCAAAGGAAAATACAACATCCAGTTTAACTATTGACAGTAATGCATTGCTTGTGTATCATAAAATGCCAGTCCCATGCTGGATAAATCCTTGTGATTGGTTCTGAGATTTTTGGCGAATTGGTAATGAACCGCCGTGGCTCGTGGCCAGATGGACAAAAGACATGCAGACCAAATGCAGACCAAGTTTTTACCCAGGCTACACAACTGATTGATTCACTGAGAAAACAATAAACAGATTAATCAATCATAAAGTGTTGCAGCCCCAGTTAACATTTCAGTTAACAGGGTGACTCTAATGAAAGAGGTCATGAAAGGTCATAGTGTATATGTCTTGCTCTGAGGGGCTCTGTGTCACCCATCACTGAAACCAGAGCACTCAGGTCAGACAAATGGAACAGAAATAATCTGGAGGTTGCATCTTACTGAGGTTCGCACAGTGACAAATGTATGAGAACCAAAACCGAACCCGAAGGATGAAAATACACCTATATTCAAACAATTGAGTGTTGTGTATGAGAATTAATTGCAAAGTATGGTCAAAGTTATCTTGATTTAAACAGAATTGTATTGTAAAGTTCTCAAATAAGGCCTAAATCCAAAGCCAAACACATTTGAGATTTCCTACCGTTTCATAAACCTTTTTATACCATCAGGTTCCCCTTTTTACACCATTAGGTTCCCAATAATGCTTAGGGCCTTTATTTTAATACCAAATATGTCCATAGTATGGTGCCCACATGAACATGATTTTGTTTTTTTTTAATAAAATTTTCAGAGAGAAAACTTTTCTTACATGTGACCCTCCTCATGCACAAATTATCTCAAAACTCAGAATTTATAATTCTGAATATACTCTATAAAAAGGAGGAATTAAATAACAACAGTATTTTAGCACACTTTGAGCTAATTTAACACAATTAGGTCTTTCTGGAAATGGAATATGTGCCCTAAAAGGGGTCTTACCCTGCTCCAAGATTAACATCAAGAAAACATGAGATGCAAATAACCACGAGGTGGCAGACTTCAGACAATAATGTTGTACAGCAGTTTAAAGAATGGACATGCACTTGTGCTGTTCCATGTGTATGTAAAGATTTTCCTGTTTAAAACAACTGCAAGTTCAAACATGGACTAAAATTGGGGTAGGTTATTACACTACAAAATAGGGTATTACACTATTTTAAAAATTCCCAGGATTATCTGTGGAATTAAAAAAATGTTGAGAGTTAAAATACAATTTTCTGGTTTGAACTCTCCAAAATACAAATTTGAAATAATTCACTATAGCCACATTAACATCATAACTGAATGTTTCTAAACTAAGTCCAGTGCTTCGGAAACAGCAAAAATGTAAGGTTCTTCACATTATCTCCTGGTCCTCAAACTGCATCCATTAAAATGACCTAGATTATAGGGTTAGGGTTATTTTAAGTGTCTTCCTGATAAAATGACAGTCCCTCAGCAGCATGGACACGCATGTGTCTGCGCAGAACGTGCGTCTGTGTGAAGCTGCGGCCAATGATGGTTGAAAAAATATTGGGAATTCATTTGCGTCACAGAAAAACACATCTACATAGCATGTTTTTTTTTCTAAATAGCAGCTAGATTTCAACAGCGGCAAACAGCTTCACTCAGGTTGAGGTGGAAGCACATGTTGGGCACTAATGGGGAGGGTTGTGTCAGTTCTAACATATAGAACCCTATGCTACATGGATACAGGAAGATGATGGGGTATGTATCTTCTCATACCTTTCACCGAAGCCCTCCTCGAGGGTCACATGATCCTAACACTTGGTGAACAAGGTGATGCAAACTAAAAGGGTCACATAAGGTCATGGTGTATCTGTTTGCACATGCCTCTGTGTGAGCCTTCACTGAAACTAGAGCAACACAAGTTAGACAAATGGAACAGCAGTAACCTATACGTCACATAAATCTTATGGAGGTTTTCACAATGACAAATGTCAGTTTGTGCTTCTAATTAAGAATGTGGAACCAAGCCACAACTTGAAATTGTACCCCAATTGAAACATCTGTGTGCAGTGTATGTTCAAGCTTAATGTCATCTATACTGACATGAAGTAAGACAAATGAGGCCTGGATCCACACCAAAAACTTTTTTTTCCACGACATTTATTATGATAGTCCTTTTCCTCATCAGAGAACCCCAAACCCCACACTTGACAAATTTAAAAGGAAAACAGCACCAAAAGAGATCTCCGTTTATATTTACCAGAGTCCTCATCTATCAGCATGCCTCTCCAATGTTCTGTCCTCCTACCATGTACACAAACATAACTGTTTGTCTGAAATGTTTGGAATCCATGCCTGGAAGTGTGATGACTTTTAAATTCTGAAATGCTACTTTATTCCAGTTGCCAGTAGTGTTCATCATGTGCCTCATTTCATTTCTTTACCTGTGGCTAAACAACATATAGTTATTTGGACACAGGAAAGATGATACTTCCTTGTGTGATTGGTTGGGAACTTCCCACTGTTGCCCATTACTAACCAAACTGAATTAATAGCATGTACCATCCATGATTACTTACAATTCTTTTCCTGAGATGCATGATGTAGGAATGTAAAAAAATATCTAATTTGCTGAGGGATGTTTGCAGTCCTTGATGAATGAGGACCCTGGTGCATCCTTCCATTTAGCTCTTGCTGACTCCATTGTGTTTGGAATCAAAGGTCTTATTATCTTACTCTACTTAGCTTCACAAAAATTGGGTTTGTTTTTTTATCCATACAAAACTATTTTAAGAGTCTTCCTGATAAAATGACAGTCCCTCAGCAGCATGGACACGCATGTGTCTGCGCAGAACGTGCGTCTGTGTGAAGCTGCGGCCACAGTGCGTGCAGGTGAAAGGCCGTATGCCGGTGTGCACAGACAGGTGGATGTTGAGGTGGGTACGCTGGGTGAAACGCTTGCCGCAAAGCTGGCAGCCATAGGGCCTCTCTCCAGTGTGAATGCGTTGGTGCCTCCGCAGACTGTCCCGCAGCGAGAAGCGCTTGCCACAGTAGCCGCAGGCATGAGGACGCAGCCCTGAGTGCACCACCAGATGCCGCTTCAGCACATGCGTGTGCGCAAAGCTACGGCCACACTGTGGGCAAACGTGTGGACGAGCCGCTGAGGGGCCCATCGGTGGAGGCACCACGACTGCTGCTGGCATACTCCCGCTAGCAGCCCCTTGCAGGGCAAAGGTCAAGTCAGACTCTGTTTGGTAAAGGCCCCGAGGTGAGACATCTGGAAGAGCAGCATGCTCTACCTGTCCGTTACTACTCCCCTCTCCCTCTTGCTCCTGTTTTGGTATCTGAAGCCTACTGTTGAAGCCGCCTCGGTTCCCCACATTGCAGATCTCGTCATCTAGTTCGTACTCTACTTCACAGACATCAGATGAAAATGCCATCTTATCTCTGAGATCAGCACTTGGTTCTGCTGGAGAGAAAGGCAGCAACTGTTGATCCTGCCTCTGCTGCGGAGGTTTCCTGACATCTTTGCCAACCCGCTCACAACTTGGCTTATCCTCAGACTTCAGGGGCAAACCACTATCTTTTCTGTGAGTCTCGTCACAATAAGGTCCTGACCTGGGGCCCTTCCTTAACCTGTGCCCTACAGTCTTTGAACCTCCGACTTCATAGTGTCCTTCTGTTGGTCTTTCAGGTTGATAACTGTTGGCTTGAGGAAGGTTTCTTTTAGGCATGTTATGCCTGGTATCAAATTCCCTGTGGTTATGGGTAGGTTCCTTCTCAAGACTTGTGCCACCTGATCTGGCCACTCTGACAGCAAGGCCTGAAGACCAATCTTTATCTGACAAAATAAAATACAGTAATATAGTTTTAGTTGTTACATAGCCGAAGGTGATTTTGAGTTTTGTATGATAATGTCATGGATTTAGAATGACACACACACACACACACACACACACACACACACACACACACACACACATACACACACCAATAATGTTGTTTCCAGCTGTCCTTTCCTCCCTCTCTTCTTGAAGACCATTCTGGTGTTCTTGTTTAACAGTGATGGACAGTTCCTGGCGTTCACTGAGGTCAACACACTATGAAAACAGTATTTCATTAACATCCATTTCCTGACCCAAATATGGTATGCTATAAACTACTGAACCATTTACTCGCTATTACTATACCAATGACGGGCCAGTTCTACTAGTTTGGAGGAGCAACTTGCATTTAAGTATATTTTAGGCATCTCACAGCAAAAAAATATTACACGCACCTGAATACCAACAGAGTTCAATGACCTCTCCTTTTCTCTTCTTGTTGTTTCCAACTCCCTTTCCATTAACTGTAATTTCAACCTGAGGTCTTCGTTTTCTGATTTACTACGAGAGATTTCGAAATGTAACACTGCAGCACCGTCATCCACTAATCTGCAAATATCGGCAACTGCTGAATTTACAAGTATCTCCATGATTGACACTAATTTACTCTGAAAGAGCGCTGAGCTCGACATTTTTTATCAGATTGTAACACTAGGCTAAATAGATAACTAGTGTAGGCTAGTTAACGTCAAAATTGGACAGCAGCTTCCCAAAAAGATAACTTCACACTCCTTAGACTTCTAAAATCAAAGGGCGTGTTTAATTCTTTGCACGACGCAGTTTTTCATTCGATCATTGCCAAATCGCTGACATTTCTGCCTTTGTTTACATCAGCTATGCTGCTAAGGTACACACACCTGCTAGCTAATATCATTGGTAACATCCCTGCAAATGTAAAGACAAATGGCCAGCAGCTAGTGCTAGCTGGCTAGTCAGTTTCGCTGGGTAATGCTAGCTGGCCAACATTAACGTTAGCTAACTTCCTAGCTATATTGCTATGGGTATATTTAACGCAAAACTACTCCATTATCAAAGTTTCGTAGCGTTATTTGTTATTTTTACGAAACTGGAACAAAACTGTTTAAGATAACGGTAAACGGTATGCTAAAAATGTAATTACTAGCCGTAGTCTGATTTATATACACAATATCCAATGTAAGTGATTTATATACACAATGTCCTACACCAAGACGTAGAAGGGGATGTAGCTCAGTGGTAGAGCGCATGCTTTGCATGTATGAGGCCCCGGGTTCAATCCCCGGCATCTCCACATTTTACTGGGAGCAGAGCTCATCCTCGAGATGATGATGACAGCTGAAAGATTTGAGAGGTAAAACTGGCAGTGCGGCAGCAAGCCCACGCAAAACGTGGTGCTAAACCCACAATGTTCAGCAGTCAACCCTGTCAAGTAGTAGGGGAATGAAGGGCCCTCTTTAAAGAAGGACCATCTGGAAGCAGAAATTCAAAGTGCCTTAGATAATAGGCCACTGTATGTTTTTTAAAATATATATATAAACTCCTGATACGCGCAGACCGTCCAGTTTTCAGTGTGAGATTATTGATGTGCATCAGTTTTCTTAAACAATAAATCAGTTATTTTTCTCAGTTCGAGTTAAACCACTCTTGGGACCTTGAAGATTTACAGTCCTCCTCTCCACTCTGCGGATTCATTAAGACAACTAGTGCATATCCTCTTAGAGGCTATACATCTGCCTTCAGAGACAGCCCCTTTGCTCTTAAGGAAAAATATAACAACAGATGAGGACCCAGTATGTGCGCATTGGTCCTGCAATACAGTAGCCGGGGCAATTCAGGGTCAGGATTTCTTTCTTTCTTTCTTTCTTGATTGTTCTCTTTCACTGAAATAATATGCTTATTCTTTGTCGGAGCACCTCATAAAGCATAAGTCTTGGCTCCATCTGGTGTCAACGATGGCACAAACATGTGATCGACTTCATTAACACACTGAGACAACTAGTTCCTAAAGATGTCTGTTGTGCGGTACACATATGCCCCACGACGTACTGACAATGCCCCCCCCCCCCCCCCCCCAGTGCACAGGCAAGTTCTTGAAAACAGGATCTCAGTTGTCAAGGAGATGAGAGGGAGTTCAGTTGATCCTTTGTGGTGCACTGACATTCCCCCAACACATAAACCCCATTCACACATCTATTTCCTCCCTGTTTTGCAGCCCTGAAAACCGCAACTTGTGTTTTAACCCTCCAGACCACAGCCCCGCCGCCTTCACAGCCCCTGAACTCTGACCTCAATCAAACACTACATTCATGTGGGTCAGGTCTGTCGTCAGGGAAACTGGGGAAGCAATGCCCTCTTTATGGCTTGGTCACAAGGCTGTCCCTTGGTTGACTAAAGTCTGACGCACCAGAAACAGCAAGCAGCAATAGGCGCACACTTGTTAACTTGAGTTAAATTTAGTTCAACACAGAGGGCACAGCACTTGGGCTATACACTCCTGGTGGTATTTCTGCTCAGTTCACATCAGCATTGACAGGCAGTGTTGTGGTCAAGACACTGAACAGAACACACTGATCTTGAATTTCACTGTAAAGATGAGGCCCACATGGCCCACCACGAACACAGTCTTCAGCTTGCTGCTTTCTCAATCACATCACCCCCAGAGACACTCATTACCTTGCTGGGCTGGAGACATCAATACATCTGGAATTCTGCTTCTCCCTTGCTCTCCTTCTCTCTCTCTCTTTCTCCTTTTCCACTAACTTATTCTCTCATTTTGACTCTTACCCATATGCGCTCTCCCTCTCTCTCTCTCTCACACACACTCTCTGTCAATCTCTGTCATGTACAGTGTTGAGTTACCACAGGTGGTAATGCGCTTACATTTAACCATCGCCAACATTTCTTTTAGGCTGTTTTAAAATGTCTGATTTGTGATAACTCAAATTAAGTATACTGACAAATTAACATCCCTCATAGGAAGAATTAGGTTAGGCCTATGCTGCATAAAATGTTTTTTGTTTTGTTTTATTATTCTCTTAAACAATGGCGGTGAAATGAAACAGACTGACTGAAATGTTCACTCAAATCTTTGTCTTTAATTTTTTAAAGCCTGATGTTAAGAGGATTGCAACAAAATTACAGCTCTCTCCTTTCTAAACATACTTAGCTTCTCTCTCTCTCTAATCCCGTAGATGAGAGGTTTTAGTTACACATTTTATAGGTTATGGCGATATTCTGCCATTTTATTCCACCAATTCCAAGGTTTATTTGGCTAAACTTTCTGATGTGTAGTTTGTTTTTATTAAATATCTAATGCATTTTGTAAGCAATAAAACATGAAAATAAACAAACCCAGCATGAGGATTTAAATAAGCACTATATATGAGAATGTTACTGGATGTTGGGGAGAGAGAGAGAGAGCGAGAGAGAGACAGAGGCAGAGAGTAAGAGTGAGAGGGGTTTCAAAATCTTCTTAGGGGATGAAGGGAGGCTTTTTCTGCATTGATATTGTCTCTAGCAACCACACAAAGTCCCTGACACACACACACACACACACACACACACACACACACACATATATCCACAGTGACTAAGTAGACATGATGCATCTGGTGCGTGATAGTGTGTGTATGTGTGTGGCTGGCTATGTTGAAGAGACCATTGTGAGAACACAGGGGTCGTAGCGTTAGCGGGTTGGGGGGGATTGAAAGAGTGGAAGGGAGGAGGTGGAGTGGAGTGGGATGGGGCGGGGGGTGAGGGCACAAGGGGGAGGAACAGATGAGCAAGGGACACATCTGTTCATTGAAGAGGGAGTTAGAGAAAAAGAGAGACCGCAAACAGCAGAGACTGCTGTGAAGGGACAAGAGTATGGTACGTGCATCCGATACCTTTCAATTGGTTTAAAGCACTTAAAAAGCACAGATTTACAATAACCTGTTTCAATCAGTTTCAAATTTCCTGTCTGGTAAAAACCAAACATATGTTTTTATTTGTGTGTGTTAGATTAGGAAACGTTGCACGCATGTCTTATGTTGTAGATGCGGATTTGTGGTTTTCATGCTCTGTGTTGACAAATCTGTGTGATCTCGTCTCAATATGCATCAGCATCCATTAGCTTCTGCCACTTAACTTCAACTTCTGCCAGCACCAGCTGTTTGCATTTCATATGTACCTTTCAGAAGACTAACTTTGGTTTGGTTCTTGTTCTATTTTCTACTTGTTTTCTACTTGTTTTTTACAAATGATATTCCTTATATTCTACATTCTGTGTGTTCAGAATTGTTTAGGATGTTTTTTTTTTAAGTCTCTGCCCTGTATTTGTAAGCATGTGTGTGTGTGTGTATTTATGTGTATGTGTGATGGTGCGTGTTTGTGTGTGTGTCTCACACACACACACACACACACACACACACGGGTAAAAACATGCCCACTCATACTTATACATTTGCAAGCACTTTGTTTTGTTTCCATACTTCTCTCTTCCTTTCCCTGTTTTCTAACCTGTCTGTTCTCATGTTCAGTTGTGTTTCAGCAGTATGCTTCTATTCAGTACATCAGCAGTATGCTTCCATTCAGTACATCAGCAATATGCTTCCATTCAGTATTTGCTAATTGTTCTGCTCTGCTGTCCTTGTGTTGTCTGTCTCCCGTCTCCCATCTCCCATTTTTATTGCAACGCTTTTACTCGCAGTCTCCCAAGGGAGCTCTGAAACCTCTCACTTTAATTCCATTACTTTATAGCTCCTCTGTCCATCCTTCTCTCTCTCTCTCTCTCTCTTACACACACACACACACTCTGTCCCTGTTCTCTGCGTTCCCCTGCTCTCTTCAATCCAGCAATAACCAACACAGCTAATTTAATTAAAGTCTTTTTTCCTCCTCCAGCAACCCCACTTGGGTTTTCCCAGTGAAATGAAATGCAGTGCCAGTGTTAGCCCCGTTTGCGCATTTTATATGCTAATCCCATATCCTTCCCGCTTTGATACGACTGACACATCTCGCCTCTTATGATAATTGCCTGTGCTTTGTCCCAAACATACATGCACATAGGTGTACATACACACACACACACACACACACACACACACACACACACACACACACATTACACACATCCACAGTAATGTTTTCCTGTAATTGCATTTTTTCTCCCTTTCTGACTGCAGCTTTAATGTTTTCTTATTAGTACAGTTACTGCAATTACATTAGTATAGACACGTTCTGGAATCAAGTCTTAGTTTTTCCTTTTAACATTTGTAATGAATGCAAACATAATTTGTCAAAGATGTGCCAGCAGATGTGTTTATGACTTTAACCAATCTAATTGCAGACCAAAGCAGGAAAGTCTGGAAAATGAGGACATCAAGACCCAAGTCAGCGACCAAAGGAAACATTCAGCAATCTCTGTGCTAGATACACACACAGTTTCTAAACCACACACTTGTTTTGGAGGGACTATGTGTGCGGGATGAGGGTTCACTTGTGGAGCGTCCTTGTCCTGTGTGTGTGTGAGCCTGCATGCGCTGTGTCCCTCACCACCACCACAGCCGCCACCACCACCACCACCACCACCCCGTCAGCGGCGTCCTCGTCTGGAGGTGCCTCCCATCAGCCATCAGCCACTCCAACTGAGGACGAGAGCGCCCAATTAGTGGTGAGGAGAGCTGGGAGCTGCTTGAGTGTGTGCGTATGCATGTGTGCGTGTGCATGTGTGCGTGCGTGTGTGTGCATGTGCGTGTGCGTGTGCATATCTGTCTGTCTGTGTGTGTGTGCGTGCGTTTGTCCTTGAGCATGAGTATGTTGAGTAGGTCTGCATGCGTGTGCGTGCTAACAGGGAATGCAGTGCTGAAAGTATGTATGTGCGTTTGCCTGTCTGCAGCCATATGTATTTTTATTTAACAGTTTGGCATGTCAATCTGTGGATGTTACAACAGTGGGAATTGTGGGTAGCCATGTACAGCAGACTAACAGGTGGGAGTTGTGCAAGATAATTAGTTTCAGTTATTTTCAAACAAAGATGTGATGTTAAAGAGCTTATCCCTGAGACATAACATGACTGGATGTTTAGTTTACTTTACTGTTTGTGCCTTGTTTTTGTCTCTCTGGTAACACTGGTACCACTTTTATGCAGTGAATATTAATCTAACTCTGATACCCATGATATGGCAGCAATTCAGACTTTTTTGACTCCATCAGATAATGATTTTATAGTTCTGGCTAAACATATTTGACTTGGGTCTATTTAAATCACCCATCGCTCATATTCATCTCCACACAGGATTGGCTGTCAAAGTATGGGTACCTCCCACCTTCCGATGCGTCTACTGGACAACTCCAGACCTGGTCAGCTGTGACTCAGGCTGTGAAGGCCATGCAGAAGTTTGCTGGTCTGGAGGAGACAGGGGTTGCTGGTGAGAAAACTTAGGAAAAAAACGTTGTAAATTCTAGCTATTATTTTGTTTATTTGTTAAATATGAATATTTTTGTGCTATTTTTCTTTCACAAACATAAACATACACACGCACACTCTCTCTCTCTCTTTCACACACACACACGCACACACACACACACACACAGATGCCGAAACTCTCCGTCTGATGGAGACCCCTCGGTGTTCCCTTCCTGATGAAGACAAGACAGCCAATCAGGCATTGGGAATACATGATAAGGGGCGTGGTCACAGGATGAGACGAGCGACAGCCACTTGGGCACGACGTAATATCAACTGGAGGTTCGTACAGCCCATTGTGCACCAGTTACACGACTGACACCTCTTCATTTTCTATTTCATGCACCCTCTTGCTCTGTCAACCGAGTTATTGAAAACAGCTCACAAACATCTGGGAAAAATCTCTTATTCAGCAAACTCATGGTTCTATAGGCCTTCAAAGTCTACAATCACACACTTTTGAAGGATGTTTTGACACAAAATGTGAAAACCAGCATTTGTCAGCTTTTCACATTTTAGTGTTTCTTTTTTTTTTTCAGAATTGACTCTCATGCATTGTGAATTTGTTTCTCAGGTTGAGGTCATACCCCAGCAACTCCGCTCTGTCCCGTGAAACAATCCGCTCCCTGGTCTACTACGCTCTAAGGGTTTGGGCAGAACCAACCACTCTAGAGTTCCACGAGGTGAGTTCTCTTTCAGTCACCCTGAGACATCCAGTACATTTTCTCCCAGTTATTTAATTCTGGGTCACACTAAATTGTGCACATACTAAATTGAGTCTTTTACATTCTGTAAAGACGTTTCATATTCAAAGTGGCCGGATTTTGTACTAGTTTGCAAAACTGTTGTCACCTTCACACTGGCTGTAATAACTCTTACCTCATATTCCTCACTGTTTTCCCCAGGTAGGAGGACCTGAGGTGGCAGATCTTCAGGTGGACTTCCTGAACGGACCCCACGGGGATGGGTACCCTTTCGATGGGACTGGGGGTGCCGTGGGCCACGCTTTTTACCCATCAGACCCCGACAGGGCTGGAGGAGTCCACCTGGATGCAGAGGAAGAGTGGGCTTTCAGACAGCCAGGTCAGAGACGAAGCCTCATCCACTCGCATACATGCAGACATGCAAGCACAAAACCACATACGCACATGCACATGCATATTATGTACATACTTCCCATTGTACTCACAAATTCATGTTTAAGTAAATAAACAAATGTTTAATTTAATCTATTAACAAAATGTGTTGATATGGTAACCCCTGTCATCTCTCCCTCCGTCTTTCTCACTCACACATATGTCTGTGTGCATATGTGTGTGTGTGTGTGTGTGTGTGTGTGTGTGTGTGTGTCTGTTTGTGTATGTGTGTATAGCTTCAGAAGGCACAGACCTGTTCACTGTGCTGATTCATGAGCTGGGGCATGCACTGGGTCTGTCCCACTCCTCTGCGCGTCGCTCTGTCATGAGGCCCTACTACCAGGGGCCCCTGGGAGACCCACTACACTTCAGACTAGGAGCCCCAGATCTGGAACAGATCACTGGCCTCTACGGTCAGTTTGTATGTGTGTGTATATCTGTGTGTGTGTGTGTGTGTGTGTGTGTGTGGTGTGAAAGCAAGTAGCTAAGTAAATACAAAAGTAAAGGATCTGGTACAGGGGTGCCGCCAGAGGGGGAAAAGTTAGAATGATTGTAAGGGTCTGGCGCTGAGAGGGGCCCCAGAGAACATTTTAATAGTTTAATCACTGAAAAATTATTTCCTGGCATGTGCCCAAAATTTCAAAAGGTGCCCCTGCTGGTATACACATAATAAGTAAGTTAAAAATCTCAGTAAATTTTATATTCATAGATAACAGTTGAATCAACATGCCATAGCAGAAAAAAATGCATATGCAGCTATTCACTTTATACTGTCTTTCTGACTCTTCCCTGTTCGTGTGATCAGGAAAGAGGAGTAATGACCTCCCACCAGAGACCACCATTCAGACAAGGGAGCCTCTGCTGAGACATCCGAACAAACACACACACGAACACACACTCCACCACCACCACCACCACCACAGCCACACACATGGACACTGGCACAGGTACAGAAAAAGGTTTTATTCTGTTCAGACTTAGTGGCATGTGTTTTGCACTGCACTTCCCAGAATTCCTAGTAGAGGAAACAAAGACACTAACAATGCAAAGATAATGTGGTTGGATGCACACTGATTAATGTATGGAGATTTTACATAAATCACACTGGTAAGAATCATCATCTTAATTATGTAAAAGAAAAAAATGTATGTTGCTTTTGCTCAGAAATAGGGGCTAGCTACCCAAAGATGCTTGCTGGTCACTATTTAGATCTTTCCTACTGCAAAGTGACTGTTGAATGTGTTCACTAAATGTGTTGTCGATCTTGAGACCTTGAAACCTTGTCTAAGCAGGTTATAATGACATCAAATATTTTCCTTAAAGAGACAAAAAAGGATTTGTATTCACATTATCTTTTTTGTCTTTCTTTTACCATCACAGCCATGATATTGATCGGTGTAACACGAGTTTTGATGCAGTGGCAAAGATTCGGGGAGAGATATTTTTCTTCAAAGGTGATGTTCATTAAGACCGTCTGTTCAGATTATGTGCAGTTAAAGTGTGTGTGTGTGTGTGTGTGTGTGGTGTGTGTGTGTGTGGTGTGTGTGTGTGTCTTTTACAGTCATGACAGGCATGATGCATTAATCGGATTTTAATGGTTCCTCCCAGTTTCGATGTCCCTCCTCTTTGTGTCTCATCTAACTCCTCTCCTCCCCTTCTGGTATCTTCTTCCTCTCCCTCATCCTTTCCCCATCTTATCCCATTCTCCGATGTTCTCCTTCTTCTATTCTCCTCCCTCCATCGCTTTGCTATTCTCCTCTTTCCTGATTCCCTCTCTCCTCATCACACTCATCCTTCATCTTGCCAACCCCCCCCCCTTTCTTTGTGGCCCCACTAGGCCAAATCCCTGTTAACACTTTGATAGAGCAGTAAAGTGTTCAATCCTGGGTAGTAAATCTTGACTCTCCATCCTCCTCCTCCTCCTCCTCCTCCCCTCTCCCTTTCGCTTCTTCATCCCCCAGTCATGCTCTGATAATCATGCTGTGTTTCCACCCTCTTTCTGTGTGTCCATGTTGTTGTCCCACTCAGGGTTGAGCATGTGGCGGGTGAGCCGCGGGGGTCTGGTCTCTGGCAGGGCTGTGTCTGCGCGGCGTCTATGGGGGGCTCTGCCACCTACGCTCACCTCTGTCAGCGCTGTGCTGGAGAGACACTCTGACCACGCCATCCTCTTCATCAGTGGTGAGACTCTACGCATTCTATCTCTCCTCCACTTTCACCCTCTTTACATGTGTATAGTGTGTGCTTCTGTGTGTGTGTGTGTGTGTGTGTGTGTGTGTGTTGTGTAAATGGGTGTTTGTGTGCCTTTTCATTTCATTCCAGTTCATTATTCAATTGAGTTTTAATTAGCCAGTGTTGCTAACAGTGAGCAAAGCTACACAGACATCCATAAAGTGCTTAGTGCTAGGCTCCTTGAAGACATCACTGAGCTGGGTCATGCTTGTAATAACTTTGCTGTCATGCAGACTCCCAGGTCTGGCTGTTCAAGGAACTCTCCCTACAGGAGGGTTACCCTCGCCCTGCATCCCATCTTACCTCATCAGGAAAAGACTCCCAAGGTGGGGGGCAGGGACTGCTGTGGCACCCCCAGGAAGGAGTGTTGTGGGGCGACATCGCAGGGGAGAGAGAAGGGCAAACAGGAAGAGAAAGAGGAGAGGAAAAGGGGGAGGAAGAAGAGGTGGAGAAGGAGGAGGAGGAGAGTGAGACATGGAGAGAGCTAATCCGAGGAGGGGTGAATGGAATCATCACAGAGGATGATGGTAAGACCAGTGTATGTGTGTGTGTGTGTGTGTGTGTGTGTGTGTGTGTGTGTTGTGTGTGTGTGTGTGTGTGTGTACGTGCATACATGTGTGTGTGCATGTGTGGGTATGTGTAGGCCATTGTGGACCCTTAGAATGGAAAACAAAATATGGTACAAGAAAACATAATCAAGGCACATAGAACAAATGGCCTTAACAGCCAAGAGTTCAACAGGGCCTTGGAACATGCCAGGAAGATGGTTTGGCAGGTTAGCCATAATCTTTCAGTATTTCGTAATTCAATTTCTGCACCACATTAAAACCTCACCCACACAAACCAATTTTTTGAAATTTGATTTTATTGTGCTTTCTCTAGGATCTACCTACCTCTTCAAAGAGACCTCCTATTGGAAGTTCACTCACCCAGGCTCTGCCCCTGAGGCAGGTTACCCGCGCTCTCTAGCCACTGATTGGCTGGACTGTCCGGTACGATCCTCAACATTTCACAACCAGGACGACCTCTCCCTGACCTTGCCCGAGGACCGGCAGGAGTTCCGCGAGCGGCACGGGGAACATGGGGCCTCAACAGAAGAGATGGAGAACAGGGACAGCGCCGATCAGATCAGACTGAGGGGCAGGCATAGACACAGAGGCGGTCACACAGACAGAGACTTAACCAGAGACAGTCCGCTTTATTGGACCTGTCCTTGCATGAACCGGGCACCAGAGGGCGCTGCTATACTGCTACTAATGATCCAGAGTCTCCTCTGGTTGCTCTGTGTCCACACTCTGACCTAGTGAAGGCAAGAGCTTTGGCTTTACATATGTATAAGGAAGTGATGCCTTGTGTCATTTTCTGTCCCTCTCTGATTTTACACACAAATAATCAGAAAAATTGTGAAAAGACTGCAGTGAAAGATTAGCATTGAATCAATTCTCCTTTGTTGGATTTTATTTTGATATTAAATCAATCTTGGCTTTACAAATATTGTCAGTATGGGTCCTCCATACAAGCATAAACCCCATGAGAGCATTTGTCCACTTCATACAAATATTTATTTATCACTGTGTCCAGGATTTACACTATGCACAAGTATCGTGTAAATAAAAAATCTCTCTTTTAAAACTACTGTATGGTTTATTGAACTATAGTTAAACCTCCAGTGTTTCATTAGGCTTGTGCACATAAAACAAGCTGTAAAAGGATCCAGGATTGTTTAAAAGTTTTACTGAAAATAGGTACACCTCTGTTGGTTCACGGCTGCGGACTGAAGTACAAAGAGGTAGTGGTGGTGGTGGTGGTGCCGTGTATATAAGTGTAGTAGTGTAGTGTGAAGAATATTGAGATAACCAAACATCTACAGTATATTAGTCCCGTTGGGGTTGGGGGTGTCTGGTGCGTGGAGCATGGGTGCAGTATGTTTAAAGTGTAGTATGTCAGACCTGTTCACTGGGGTAGTTGTAGTGGTAATTTTTATACTATTAATAACCACTCTGGCGGCTTAGTCTGACTTAGACAGCCAAAGAATAAAATCCAGATGAATCCAAAATATAGCAATTTATTTACAAATACATAGAAATATAGCTCTCAGACGGTATGAAACTTCAAACTTAAGCTTATTCTTGGTTGTATGGTCGAAGACCATTACTTCCTGCTCCAGCCACGCCCCCTTTGGGAAGCATCACCTGCACGATGTGCCTCTCGGACACTGGAGGGAAGAGAGAAAGACTCGCGCAAGACAATTGAAAAAATAAGCAAAATCAACCATGATTTTTGTCTCCTGCAACGGTGGTGTAACCAAGTTGTGTGGTAGTGATGTAAAGAAGGCTACTGCGTAATAGCCGTCGAGAGTAGCAGTGTGTGTTCATCTCTGACTACTACTACTACTACTACTGCCTACTACAAACTTTAATTACTGCACACTGAAAAGTGTCAGTCAAACGTGTAAAAATCTGGTGTTGCATTCGCATAAAGCGCACTTTCCACTTAGCCCTAGATTACTTTTCCACGATTATTTCAGTCACTGGTAGCCTCCTTCGTGATAGGCGACGTAGCCTAGATGGTCCTGATCAACAGCTTCGCCACTTCAGCAGGTGGGGGGAGGTGCAGCTTTTTCGGAATGTCAACCAAAAGGAAGGTGTCACTTGGGTAGTTTACTAACGCGGAACATGACAGTCCGGTTTGGCTCTACCTTCTTGTCGTTTTCTCAAATTGCTCTCAAATAGATTCATTTATGAACGTCAAAAAACGATGTTACTAAACAACAAATCAAACTTTGTTTATAGCTAATTTTGTTTCGGTTCTTCAAAGTAGCCTGGTTCCTGCGAAACGACTAAATTTCAAGCGCGTGGGATGAGATGAGGCTTAACCATGGTATATTGTTAATTGTTGTATGCTTGGGAAGTTTATTTGTTATCACATGGCACCCCGTACAGAGAGGTGAGTGTCAAAGCATGTGCTCTTTCACACCTTTGACTGGTGGACTGTTTTCTTGTAGGCAACTTTTCTGTGCTTGTTTCAGTTTATTTCTTTCTTTATTTTTTTTTATCACCGTTAAAGCCTCACAGGGTTATTTATCTCAGGGAGTAAGGGTAGGCTAACCACAGTCTTCATAATCTTAATTGGCGGTGTGATGTAGCCTTGTCATTTTGCTGTATTGTATATAAATGAACCCTCAAATAAAACCTCTCTGGCTGTTAATGAACATTTCCCCTATCTTCCCTTGTGTAGTGTACACCCCTACACCGGTGGACTTAGGCAGGCTTTTTGAGCGTCTGCAACAAGCGGAGCGTCGAACAGCAGAGCTTACTGTCGAGCTCAGTTCGGTCCTGTCGCAGCTCCACAATGGCACAGGGACCACGGACACCAACTGCAGTCGCACGTTTGGTGAGGAGGACGGACTTGGACTCTAATTCCTAAATGCAGGGAATGTTGCCCATAGCTTGAGATGAGGTTTCAAGGGGAATTATTAACTATGTGGTAGTTTCATGGCTTGGGGAGAGGGGATGACACCTGACTTGAAAGGGCTGCCTAAAGCAAAGAGTTGCAAACGGTCCTTTGCCAGTCCGTTCATGGGTTAAAATCATATTTCCATGTAACACCTAGCCTACTTTTCTTTTCTGTCTTTCTTTTATGTATTTCATAATTTGAGCATACATGTTTTATATCCATTAATTCATGATGTTTTTACTTCACAAACATTCCTCAATTCCAAAAGTTTTTTTCTCTAAACGTTTTTTCTTGCCACTCCACATTTTTCTTGTAGGTAAGGGAATAAGAAGGCATTATAATGCATCAGAGTTTGCCGCTGTTCATATCAACACCCTTTTTTATTTGCCACACCTGCAAAACCACGAGGAGGGCTTGGTGGCCAATGTGCACTTGGGAAAGGGTCGCTCTGGAGGTTAGTACGGAGCAACACCACCAATTACTTAAGTCATAACTATGATTGTCATTATTGAAGTTGTCTGTAACTCAGGAATTTCCTTTTATTTAAAGATGTGTTGGCTGTATGCCCTTGGCTGTCCACTATAAGAGCTAAATAAGGCTGACCTGATGAAATCTAGTTGGGAGAGGACATGGCTCTGGGAACACATTATTATTATTGTTCCAACAATGTCATAATTTGAGGAGATGATTATCCCAAGCAAAGTGCTGGACTATTCATGAAAACAGATCAGAAAGAGGGTGGTGCCTTCTTTGTGTACTGAGGTGTATGTATGTGTGTGTAGATAAAGGATTCACTCAGAGTGCAAAATCCTAAACAGTAGATATGGGGAAAGCGGACACTACATACACTGGGCTATGTATTTAGTTGAAAGACATATATTGAAAAGTGGTCTGATATTTTTTGAAACTACATGGTTCGTTAGGTGTGTTCATGTAGTTATGTTAACAGGATAGCCTTCTTGGCTATGTTCTCTCTCTCTCACACACACACACACGCACACACACACACATACTCTTTGCACATGGCACATGCATATGCTGCACATGCAATAAAATTCACTCTGTTTGAAAATAGTGTTTGGCAACCCTATTCAAACTAGTCCTGTCCCATAGTCCACAAGTTGTCAGTTCTGCAAGTGTGTACTCTCCAAAAACATGTCCAGGCTCTGAAGGCTCATTTCACATAGGAGCAATTAGTGGAAATGGTGTGATTTTATTAGTTTGGACCCTTTTACTTTGTGCGTAGTGTCTTAACATTCTCAATAGCCGTACATTTATTTTGCTTTTGGTGGGCTCTTTGTTTGAAATTTAAACCTTCTAGAAAATGTAGTTGGGGAGTCCAAAGTCTTCGGAGAGTTCCCTGATGTAGTACTGTAGCAAAATACAATGTTGAGTGGAAGTACTATGGTGAGTCAAATTGAAACTGCCAGAATTGTGCACTCTATCTTTAATCTCGCTCGCTCTCTATGTCTGTCTCTCTTTCTCCATGTGTGTTGTGTTACAGTGTCACTGGTGTTGGGTATCCCAACAGTCCACAGAGAGAAACAGAGTTACTTGGTGAACACCGTAGCTTCTCTCCTCTATGACCTTTCACCCCAGCAGAAGGATGACATGGTCATCATCATCTTTGTTGCCGAGGTAACAAACGGCACTCACCTTATCTGGCCGAGTGCAGAATCCTCTATGATACATCTCAGATAATGAATATGCTGTATCTCATCAGCTTAGAATGATCACGTGTGTCTGTATGTGCGTTCAGACAGACCAACAGTTTATCAGGAGCGTGGCTGAGGAGATGGAAAAAAAGTAAGTGTCCAATGGTTTTACTTCATCAGAATAACGAACTGTTGGCTCCTTTGGCACTCTGTTGATGTGTGGATGTACCACAATATTTATGAGTATGTGTATGTTTGGAGTGGGCTTTGTGTTTATTAAACATTTGTTTAAATCTCTCAACAGTTTCCCGGCAGATATCAGTGATGGGCTCATAGAGGTTGTCTCCCCACCTTCCAATTTCTACCCAGACTTCTCTTTGCTCAAGAGCACCTTTGGGGACTCCAAAGAAAGAGTGAAGTAAGAAGTGACTGTGCATACAGAAAATATAAACACCAAACACAAACTCTCAAAGCCAGTCTCAATTCAACTGAGAGGGTTATTGCAGGGTAAATCAACCGAAAGCCCTGTCTGAGGTCGCTGTCAGTAGGAATAAAAGTACAATAAAATGTGGTACAGCATAGTCTGAATACCAAACCGGCAGATGACGCTAAGTGATGAGGGCATAGAAAGCTGGGTTTCACATTGACATTTTGCTATTGAGTGATACTGTTACATGAGAAGTAATCACACACAATGTGCAGTTTGTTTGCTTAGTTTGTTTGTCTTGTTCCTAGGTGGAGAACAAAGCAGAATTTGGATTTCAGCTTCCTCATGATGTATGCACAGCCAAAGGGAACCTTTTATGTTCAGGTCAGGAAGCTTACCACATCTGAGCTGTGGTATGTGAGAGTGTGTAACAATGCAGGCATGACTGTGAATTACTGTTGAAGTGTTGCTGTCCCTCTGTCTGTTTGTTTATGTGTAATCAGCTGGAGGATGACATTGTGGCCAAAGTGGGTTACTCCGATACCATGAAGACGTTTGCTACTGGGTTGTTGTCAGAGGAGTGGCTCTACCTGGAATTCTCTCAGCTGGGTTTCATCGGTTTGTCTGCGCTCTGTTTTCACTTCCATAGACTTCCACCCAGATTTGTTCTCTGATGTTCTTTTATACCGAGCTCTGTTCTCTTCTGTGATCTTATTGCGGCTTATTAGGCCATAAGCCAGGAGATGGGGGTTTACGCTGCTAAGGGGTGGTGTTTGGCACAATGCAAAGCAGAGCGGACTGTTACAACAAATCTTAAGATAAGATTTCATTAAATACAGCCACACAAATTAAACAAATAAGACAGTGTATGAAAATAACCTTACCTCCGGCAGTTCCTTTGTGGAAGTGGTTGCTGGGCAACACTAAACACTACAACAGTGAGATAAGCGGAGTAATATGGAACCTGTGTGTTTGTGCTTGAAATGTGATTCAGCCAATCACAATCAAGGAACTGAACAAGCCATTTTAGAATATCCAGTTCAGTTCTCTGCTGGTCACTTCCAACCAGAGTTGTTCTCTGCTGTTCCCTTCTACCCACCTCTGCTCTCTGCTCATCCCTTAGACCTAAATCTGTCCCTTATGTTTCTCTCTTCACATTTATCTTTTCACTTGCTCACCTCGCTTCCCTCCTGCTCCCTCCTCTCTTTTACCCAGATCTCTTCCCTTATACTCCATTCTGTTCATCTGTGTTTTTCCCAGTACATATGGTCTATGCTTCTGTTATGTTTCGGGAGTTCTATTCTTTGCTGTCCGACACAATATATCTCATATATGGTCTTTTTTTCTTATCATCTCTGTATTTCTTATCACCTTCTTGAATTCTTATCGTCTTCTTGAATTGTTTATTGTCAGTGCAGACATCTGACCTGAAGGTTTTGTTGTTAAATGTAGTCACGGTGTCCAGTTATGGTGCACAGCAAAGAGTGTTTAGTAACATTGCTTCCAGCAGACACAAATATCACCCTGCCATTGTACCCAAGATATTGAGTGTCATTCTCAATAGAGAGTAGGCTTATGGCACAATAGAAAGTTCAGTTAGACACACACACAGACATATTCATATATTCATATTTATGCACGCATACATAAACACACCCACACACACACACACACACAAAAACAAAAACACACACCCACTCTCTTTCTTTCTCTATTCCACATACACACACACACACACACACACACACACACATACACACATGCACAAACGTTCTGGGTGAGCAGATACTGAATTTTGACTGTTCTATTGTGAGCCTGCTCTGGATGCTGGGGCTGGGGGTGGTAAATGAAAGAGGCAATACATTTATGTGAGAAGAGGTGTATAAATGCTATGTTTTCATAGTACACAGACCGCATGTGTGTGTCTGCATGCCTCCTCTGCAACTACTGCTTCTAACTTCTAATTTTAACTTATCACTTTTATGTCTGCCTTTCTGCTTGTGTGCATTAAATGTGGATTGAATTGAATTGTAATAGTAATAATATCTTTGTATATGTGTGTGTGTTTTTTAGGAAAATTATTCAGGGCCTCTGATTTACCAATGATAGTGGAATTCTTTTTGATGTTCCATAAAGACAAGCCCATAGATTGGCTCTTGGATCACATTCTCTGGGTTAAAGTCTGCAACCCTGAGAAAGCTGCTGTAGGTACACATGAGGTTTTCCTCTTGCATTTTCTCATGTAGCCAAGCATTGGTTTTGCTACTCACACAAGAGTTATCTTCAGTTCATCTTTTTTTAATTTACACAAAATAAAGTTGAGCGCTAAACTATGAGGCACCGATTAAGATCAGATCATCGTGGTAAGGTGTTGACGTTAGCTTTTGTGGTTAGCTGTTTTCATGGTATCCTTTCCTCCAAAGGTCCACTGTAAAAACGAGAAAGAAAAAATGAAGAAGAGACATAAACCTTCGCTGTTTCAGCACGTTGGACTTCACTCCTCCCTTCCAGGGAAGATCCAAAACCTAAAAGTAAGTTCAGCTTCTCTTACTGTTATACGTGAGTAATCTGGTCATATTTCTGAGGTGTAGCTGTGTGTCAGTGTTCTGGAATTGCAGATGCTTGCACATTCAAAGTCATGCTAGGAAGTGGATGGAGCAATACTCACCCACCCACATCCATACACACACTCACCCACCCCTTAAGGCTTAGTCACACACACATTACATATGCTTACCCACACATACTTTTCATGTTACCTACCACACACACCCACACCCACATCCATGCAGCATTCCATATTGACATACAAACATAGGCCATGTCTCAAGTCACGGACGTCTGGGAGTTCACTGGAATGTAGCGCACAGTGTGCACTGAGCATTTCCTGCTGTAGTGTGCATTTTCAATGTTACGTGTTGAAAATGAATCACCTCTTTATAACACTTAGCGGAGGTGACAGATGCAACCGCCATTTAAATGAACTAACTCAAACAAATGATCAGACTGATGCATCAGAGAGAGTGTGACGTGAGTAGCCTGGTGTATGAGTGTAAAATAGTTTTTATTGCTGTTGTTGCTTTGATTCAAAAGCAGCTACTGTGACTCCCACCATTGTCTCGGTGTTGGCCGCCATTAATCAAGTTTGAAAAAACGGTCAACGGCGGCACCCCTTTCAAGATACGTAGGCAAGATGGCGGTTGTTTAGTGCAAATTGTGTCCATCATGTGTTATCCGGGTAATTTCAGTGCACTGAGTTTCACCATGGTTGTCAGTGTGAATGCACTATGCATTTTAAAATAGTGTTTGAAGTCTTTAAGTGCGCAATTTGAGACACGGCCCATACATAATTCAACAACATAATTGTGTGCATGCCCTCTTGTAAGGACAAGGACTTTGGGAAACAGCAGCTGTTTAAGCCGCATGTGAACCCTGGCGCGGAAGTGAGCACCAGCCTGCAGCACTACCAGGGCCACACGCTAGAAAGGCTCTATGGGGGCCTGGACTTCTTCTGGGCCCTGACGCCCGTCACCGGGGACCACGTCCTCATCCGATTTCACCAGCCGCAGAGGGTGCAGGGGTGAGTGAGGCTCATCCATGTATACATAACGTGCCACAAAAGTACATGTACAACAAGGCTGTGTGGCACTTGGTGTGCTTGAGCAACTTAAGACATACAGAGAAAGAGATGCAGAGAGACTCGCAAGACATCCTTGGTCCATACACACACATACAATACACACACAAATACCAAGTACACATACAAATACCATATTGTTACCAGAGCCAGTCTAGGTCCAAGCTGTTGCTGCACATAGACTCCATCAGTATTGTTCTACTTACCTTTTCCTTATTTCTCTGATAATCAGCCTTTTCATATTAATTTCAAGTATGGCTAAAACAGGAAAGCATTGGGATGTAAACATAATGGCAGTTTACAAGATCAACAAATGAAGAGATTTGAAGAGAGTTTTAATAAAAAACTAGATTCACAATTTCCAGGAATTACAAAGTACATGCAGATGTTTAAAAAAGCTTTTTTCAGTGTGCAATTTTGTGCACAAATATCTGACAATAGAAAAAAATGAGGTTGCCAGGTTGCTTGGGTGCAAGACCATTGCACAAAATTTGGGCAATTCCAACAATTTAAGAATTTCATAGCCTGCATAGATGAACAGAGGTGGCTGTTAATAATGTGCAATATTTCCTTAAACTTCTGTTAGAAAGCATTGTTTGACAAGCTTCAGATGTAACAGTGAAACATTACATGTTTTAGAATGCACACCACTGAATTGTGGTGAATGCACACCGCTGAAAAATTATGATGTTAATGTAGGACAAATGGTAGAACAAAAAGGTAGATTGTAAGACACAGCCTGTGGCTTTATGTTGTTTATTGTTTACACTTTGTTGGACAATTTGTTGGAGATGGCTGGGCGCAGCTATTAAACTACTAATTGATAAAAAATGTTTTCAGTAGTTGAATTGGTGGAGATGGTTGGACATAGTCGCATATTGCATCAGCAGTGATATAATGTTGATGTTGCTGGATTGTCATTGTGGAAATGAAGGAAATGTGGAAGCAGCAAGTGCGCCTGTGGAGATGGTTCAGCAGATGATTTGTTTGATAGTTTGATCAGTAGACCTCCACAGTGACATTGGCAAAAAGTAATTAAAACCCTGCCCACATTTCCATCCCGAATCCCGAACAATTGTTTAAAGTCTAAAATACATAAAATAGCTGTTTTTGCCTACACACTTTTCTTGTCTTTTCCAGCTTGATGTTTGTCATCTTCGTTGCCTGTTTGAGCGATTGACGATCTTTGCTAACCTGGAGCTAACGTATGCTATTAGTCTCTGTGCTGGCTTTGCAACTCACCGTCTCTCGGTTATATCTCATATCTGCACAGGAGATATTCTTGGAAGAGTTGGGTCTTCAAGAATTTTTTGAAGGTGTAGAGGGTATCTGTTGCTCTGGTAGCACTTGGAAGGTCATTCCAACAGCATGGGAAGAGAGAAGAGAACACATGAGAAGAGTCTGGATTGACCTGTGTGAGCTGTTGGCCATGCTAGATAACACTCCTTGAAGGAGCAAAGTGACCGGAGAGTGACATAGGGCTTTAAGAGAGTAAGGTAGATGGGAGCAGATCCATCAGTCACCCTGTAGGCCAACATCAGTGCTTTAAAATGTTGATGCGAGTGGCTAAGAGTAGCAGTGGAGTTCAATGAACACAGGTGTGATGTCCTCTTTTCGGCTGGTTGAAAAAGTGCAGCTGAATTCTGGATCATCTGTAGTGTTCTCACACATTTACATTTACATTTAAGCATTTAGCAGACGCTTTTATCCAAAGCGACTTACAAAAGAGGATAACATTCAGGCTACAACACAATGAAAGAAACTAACAAAGAGTGCATATTGCTAACATAAAAACTGCACTATTTTAAGTTGAAAGTGCAATAGTGTAATAAAGTGCAGTATAAAAGAGAAATTAAGTATAAGTTACTAAGTGCATTTTCAAAATTTACGCCAGGAGATATTCTTGGAAGAGGTGGGTCTTCAAGAGTTTCTTGAAGGTGGAGAGGGTATCAGTTGATCTGGTAACACTTGGAAGGTCATTCCACCAGCGTGGAACCAAACATGAGAAGAGTTTGGATTGACCTGCACATGGTGTTGGCTGTGCTAGATAACGTTCCTTAGAGCAGCGGGTGACATAGGGCTTCAGGAGAGTATTCAGGTAGGTGGGAGCAGAGCCATCAATCACCCTGTAGGCCACCATAAGTGCCTTGAATTTGATGCGAGCAGCCAAGGGTAGCCAGTCGAGTTATGCACAGACAGGAGGTAGAATTACCTTCAGATTACTTTACATTACAGCTGATTCCTTGCCTTTTCTGGTCGTGGTGTAGTGCTCTTTCTTGGTGTGTTCAATACCTTCTTTGCGTGTGTGGATTCTTGCGTTAATACGAATGTCTGATCAAAGTTTCATGTCAGTACTCCAATCAGAAATACATGTACTGAAAAAATGTTCAGTACTTATTTTCACTGCTGTAGATAATGAAGATTTTTATATGGGCACTTTTCTATCCCTATGCTAGTTACCTCTTCCGGAGTGGCAACATTGAGACGAATGGAGACCGGTTCTATAACACCACAGTGGAGGTCAAGCCCAGGCTTGTAAGTTTAAACTATATGTCAAAACTGCCATACGCACACCTCCACGGAGGGGTTACAAGAGATGGGAAGTATAGTTTCAATCAAACTCAAATAGAGTTGTGTAAAAAAAAAACAAAAAAAACCCTTTCCGTCAAGTGAGAGTAACAAAGCATATGTTCTGAAATGCACTTGAAGTATTAAAGTAAATAGTACTTTTGTGTGTTTGAAGGACTGTTTTACTGGTTGTCTCTGGTAAAAGAAGTAGACGTGGCCTACAAAGAGTTCAATTTAACAAGTGTTACTACTTAAATTCAACAAGTGTTACTATTTCACCCTCAGTGGTGTTTAATGAGAAATGAAGGCTAGCTTGTTGTTTTCTACCCAGGGCAGAGACAAATAGTCTTTTTGTGGTGAGCTCACTAACAGAATAGGACTCATTTCTTCTCTCAGTTTTTTTTTTTTTTTAAACAAGGAAATGACAAAACAAACACGTGTTTGTTTGTAGATCCACCAATGTCTGCAGATTACAAGCCAATTCATCTTTCATTATTTGGTTCCTCTTGTCACAATATATTTGAACCTTTGGACCTTGTGAGGCTAATGTGGGCATGGAACAGCCATACGCTTTTAGGGATAATTGTGTCTCTGGAATCCTGTATTGCATATTGAACCCACATTGTAAAGTAGACAAGGCATACAGGTTAGCAGTGTTTCCCAAAGAATGTTCTTACACTCTGGCGTTGGGGGGCTCAGTCATAGCCAACAGACTTTTTAGTCTATGTTAGTTTTGCAAACACTAAGGCCTCTTTCACACAGCAATCAGCGTGTTCACATATTAACAACAAACCATGTTTCTGAGTCTTCAATGCACCGTTTCAGTCACAAGCGGCATCCTTTTTTTATTTGCAACTGATTTATTGCCAGTTCAAAGTCAAACAGGGCCCTAGCAACAGGGCAAGCAAACCAGGCTCGAGCAAGGCCTCAAAAGATAGATAACATTATTCCATTTTAAATTTTCTGTGATCACGGTCTCAAAGTCTATTTTGAACAGATTTTTCAACTGTTAGTGATAGGTTGAGAGAACTATTGTTGGAGTTGATCCTATACTGAGAAATACTGCAAGGCTAGGTGAAGCAGGGTGGGGTGAGTATGGGACATTATGAGTTTGACCTCTCATTTATGCATACCTGGGTATTTATGAAAACAGGTATATCCTCCTCCTCTGTATTAGAAAATAATTCTGTCACACAATGCTGAAAAAACAGCCAGTGAAGGTTGTCAAAAACAACAAACTGAAGTTAATCACAGTTGATCGCAATTAATCACACATTTAAAGTTCCAGAATTCAAATTTTTTGTGTGAAGAAAGAATGTCACACATGCTTCTGGTTAGCGCAGGAAGTAGCACTCTTCGGTTTCCTTCACACCCAACATTAAAGAGTATATATGTGTATATGACGGGGTGCCTGACCCTTTTAGCTTGCGAGCTACTTTTGAAATGACTGGGTCAAAGTCAAAACTACTGCAGTTTGGCCTTTCCCTTGTACTCTCATTCAATGGTTTTGTCAGCTCCTATAAAATGCCATATTAGGAAGGATTTACAGCCGTCTTTGAACTTCTGCGTAGTGACTGTTATACTTTACGTTACCTTAGAAAAGAAAAGAGACCAAAGACTCCATTTACCGCAAGTTAGGCAGTAGTTTGCACTGCGACTGTCTGTGCCGACCACATTTATGTCAATTGCATGTCAAAGCCAAAGCAAGGAGAGTGCTGGTGGGAAGTGTGACACATGCTTATTTGCTTAAAAAAAAATAACTCACTAATTTTTTTACAGTAATCATACGTGTTAACATTAAACATAAACGTGGAACATTAAAAGAACTAGTTTTTAAAGATATCCAGTTACGTGTAAATGGGGCCTGAGAGTCTGCCCCCATTGCTTGAGAGCTGCTTTAAATCGCCCTGCATTTAAATTGAGTGGAGGTGCCTCTGAGAGCTTACAGGGGGCTGCCATAGTCTAGTTGATATACGGGAAACACTTGGACATGTAACCAAAATGGTGGCCGATCTGATCCTCAGCCAGTAAGAAAAATGCAGGTGGGAGAAGTGATTAAACATTGCACTCCCATGTCCACATACACAGCTGAGGTGCCCTTAAACGTGAGCAACCCCTCACTGTACCCCAGGCGCTGCAACAGCAGTCTGCCCACCGCTCTGAGATAGTGTGTGTGTTCACTCACTGCAGAGACAGAATTTCCCTAACAGGGTCAAAAGACTGAATGCGGAATACACTGCATAATGTATATTATACTAGATAGCTGTGAGGCTATCAAGTATAGGTTTCAATTACAATTTGTGATACGCAATACACGTGCCAGAGGCTTCCTACATTCTGCCGCTTTTCTCCATCTTTTGTCTAAAACTAGGCAAACCTGAAAATGCCATACACACCCTCCCTTAGTGGCACCACTCGAAGTTTAACATTCCAGTTTTCCTTCTGGTGATGTAATGGCGTGCTGTGAGGATTTCCTAGTATTTCCTAGTGTTCCCCTTTTGAAAAAAAAAGTCCCGTTAAAAACATATGATTTTATAACGACATTGAACACGATTCAACAATTCATAATAAAGGATTGGATTTATCCGTTTTAAAATGTGAAATTTGTGTTTGTCTCATTGACAGAACTCGGTGGTTGAGAGAGTTAACAAAGGAGAACTGCCACAGTATCAGTCATCCTCGGACGGTTTTATTGTTGTAGGTAAGTCAAGCTCTCTGCTTTATTCATAATTATTTGTAGATTTGTATTCAGTCTCTCTGTTGAACAACACATATCTTCAAATCACTGTTCATATTGTTCACTTGCATAATGTAGTGTGTGTGTGTTTGTGTGTGTCAGAGGCGACTGGTGGTCACAAAAATAGGGGAGGACGGGGTAAAGTGGTCAGGTGGGTGAATGTGCGGGTAAATGTGAGTAGATGGGATGTGTGGATTGTTGAGAGATAGAGAAAGAATTACAAAACCAGAAAGGTGTCTTGGTGCTTGCTCTTAGGGGGATTGTTTTAAATAAAATTAATTTGTTTTTTAAGGACACATGTCAGCATGGGAAATACCATAAAGTGCAATGAGTATAATTTGTTTGTGGTAATGTCAGTTGTGTTTTGTGTTTTACACTGCAATATTGTGAAATTGGCAGAAATGATTTTGAAACACCAGAAGACAGCAACTGCTCTGCAAACTCTCTATAGTTGGCCCTTCATCCCGTCCCCTAAATGCCAGCTCCTGCATGCCCAAATACGCCGTAGCATCAATCATACGCTTCAGTGTATCCCTATTACGATGCGCTTTAGCATTGTGCTGTGCCACTTGCAACCGGGCACCCTTGTCCACAAGTTGATCAACGGGCACGCTACCTAGCAATTTTATGCGAATAGCTGCACCAACGTGGTTGCACTTGTCGTGACGCTTGGTGACCCTGTCCAAATTTTTAAGGTCACAAAATCCCTGCACAGACCATGTTTGAGATTTCCCTACCAACAGGCAAGGCCAGCATAGAGAACTAGTGGTAACACTAGCAGTTAGCCATGGGTATCTTTGATACCATGTGGTGTTAAACACACTGACCTTACCATTCGGTTTTTCATTGTCAATTTTTGGAACTGGTCTCCCCTCTGTTTTGATTTTCACTTTCTCATTGTCCTCCAGTGTGTGAAATGGGGTATTTAACATCATGAATACAACGTCTCCGTTTTTCCGTCCTTTTTTTATTGACACAACAAAGCAAAACTCTACAAAGGTTCAAACTCTCCGTTGTCCGCACCTTCATGGTTTGTCAACTTTTTTCTGTTTTCGCAGTGATAATATAGAATTATTTCAGCTATTTTGATATGTTTTTGCATGTTTATCTATTAACTATCTGTGTTTTTTTTTTTTTTATAAACTTCTCCTGGAAGTTCTTTCTTTAAAAATCTTATGGGAGAATCTTCCTCCTTTTCCTCAATGGAGGAGTCGCCTCTGGTGTGTGTGTCTGTCTGTCTGTCCGTGTGTGTGTTTGTGTTTGTGTGTGTGTGTGTGTGTGATATCTCTAGTTTAAGTCATTTTTTGTGTCAACAACTCTGTAAATGTCCTCAACAGAAGCATATAGTCAAAGTTTAACTATTACCACGACTGAACAGGACAAGCAAGATATTGAGCACATAAGTCAACTGAAATCATACAGAGCAATACATACAGATCATCAGTATCTCAACACTTTTTTCAGCAATTTGCTTTTTTGGAATTTTCCCGTGGCAAAAGATATTGCTGAAGAATGAGAGGGTATCTGCCGTCTTGTCGCGTCATCTTATATACCCGCGTCATTCGTGCCAAAATTGGCCTAATAGCCTAATGTATGCAATTTCACTACATGTCATACATTAGTATTTCAATGTATATGACAAATAAACTCTATGATCCTTAATCCCTAATCAGATTTTACTGGTGCATTTAAGTCTGTCACATTTTATCTAAAAGTAAACTTGCCAAAGTTAAGATTAACAACTCTAGAGTAGCCTATGATGATTAAGCAACTTTATTTTTCAGGGGTGCTGAAAAACATATTAGGGCACCGCTGAGCACCCCTAAAATATCCAAAAATCACCATTGATAAAGAGATGTTTCTGAAATCTGATAATTAGTTTGTTTGTGTTCTTGGCGCCAGGTTCATTTGTGAACGGTATAGCAGAGGGGACACTGGATGCTGCTGTACAGGAGCTGACCGCTATGCGTCTGCAGGTCCACACAGACTCTGATGTGTGGGCTCTGTTGAGTGAGGTGTGTGCTACTCTTTTTACTCTCTTTTACTCTTTCTCTCACGCACTCAAAAAAATCTCTTTCCTTCTCTCATGTATCCATGGATAGTCACACACACTCACTCTTCCTTTCCATTTTACACACACTCCCTCACACAAATGTGTATGTGTTGCAGAGACTAATGTGTGTATGTGTGACAGAGTCTGACACACATTAGTCTGTCACACATACACACACACACACACACAATCATAATAGGCGAAGAAAGAGTCAAAAGTAAAACACACATTTAGATACACATTTAGGGCCAGAGTGGGTCTGCGCATGACATACACATATACACACACACACACACACATACACCCCAAAGCTGCTACCAGTTACTGCTATTTGCGCCATGTAGAGTTTCAGTCAAAACCAGACAATAATTTTGTAAGCCAAATTGAGCTGCCATCTGATATTTTTTTTCTGAGACAGCTAGAATTATATCAAATAAAAATTCTACAAAAAAAATAAATAAATAATATGATAAACGAAAAATCAGTTTGCACACCAGACTCACCACAGTCTAGTGTAAATTTAGGGTGGCCATTTGTTGGGATTTCGGCCAGACAGTCCAGTTTTCCAGCCCTCTTCCTGGATTAAGAAATAATGTCCTAATATTTTTAGGTGGTTATCCGGATTGCTGATTCTTGTGTCACATAGCAAACTACAAGTAGCGGTACTGAAAATAATGTGTTCTCTACGGTCAGTGCTTCTTCCCTCTGAGTGCAACAGTGAACATCAGCCAGCGCAGATGCATGCACTAAACAAAATTCTATATTGTCACATTGCAGTGATCAAATCTGTCTGGAACACTGTTACACAACTATGTTAAGGTTAAATTAGCTATACTAAATCTTTAGTCACACAAATCTATATTAGTTGTTAATGGTAGGCCTTATCAATTATTAGGCAACAAATAACAAAGTTACCTCTTCTTTTTTTAGCCTAAATTTTTTTTTTGCATTTCTGCGAAATGCACTGTTGTTGTAGGCTAAACCATATTAATCTCAAAAATAAGCTGCTGGCTATTCATGCAAACTGCAAGGGTTTCCTCAAAAACTGCAATTGTAACATATGAAAAGTTGCAGTTATCTGTAAGTTTTGTAGGGGGAAACACACAAAGATTAGAAATGGTTGGACTCTGTGACCTTTGTCCTCACTTTTAGACACAAGTGTCCTCCTTTTCTCCTTTGGCCGGTGACCACCCTATGCTCATTGCTACGATACACAGGACTCACTTAATCGACAATTAAAATAGCATGTTAGCTGGGAAATATTGAGATCTAGTAAATCAATATAACATAGACATCTGTAGGCATGAAGTGGCAGCTTCAGCCACCTGTAGCTTTGAAAATTTTTGAAAAGTTTTGGCTGAGACAGCTAGCCAGCCAATAACTTCATTACAGCCAATAAATAGCCAATATTTCAAAACAAATGTCTTCGGGGGCCACACCACACACACACACACAGAGAGAGACTAGGTGTTCATACAGTATATCATACTATACAGAAAACAATCCAGCCTCTTGCCTTGTGGACTCTACCCTTATCAGTGCTCTGCCTCAAGAAAGAAAGAGGCAAAGATATGATGACACATGTGACAAACACCATGCTATTGGATGTGTTTGAGGACTTCAGAGTGATACTCTAGACCTTGTCCTTTCTGAACACTCTCAGACTCCTGTAACATGAGCCCATTCTCTTTGGTTAACACTCACTCTGGTCTTTCCAGAGCCCAATCTCTATGTACCTTGCCATACAGGTGCACATACCTTTGTAAAAATAAACATGAACGTGTCATGCCTACAGTACGCATTAAATCGCTCAAATTTGACAGAGTTGTTAGGACAGATCTCTTTTTTCATCTTGTCATCTTTCCTCCTAACACCTACAGATACAACCACTTAGCCTATGGTCTTTAGGGCTATTGTTGCCTGTGTCGCAGTGTAAATTTGAATAGCTGAATCCAATTTGAATTGCAGCAGAAAAAAAGTCTCAGCCACTCAGTCCCACCACTCTTCTTGCTGATACATCAAATGTACACCTCCCATCTAAATGAAAAAATCTAGTACTCATTTCTCTAGCTGTCGCTAAGAAAGTAATCCTCCAAAACTGGAAATCTAAGAACCAATGCCACATCACTTACTGGACCAACCTAACACCAGAATACATTTCAATGAAAAAAAAAATACTGCTCTCAATAAAGTATATGTCAGCTTTTGAAGGTGCCTGGAAACCATTCATAATCTTTCTAAATTCAACCAAAACTAATTCAATCAAAACATAACTATAACCTGGCTCAGAAAATGCGGTCAGTCAGAAATACCCAAAACCGTCCACCTTCACTTTGTATTCTGTGAGAGCAAATAAAGATTTAGAGGTTCTTCAGACAGTGTGACCAAGCATGAACTCAAACTGCTACGTCTATTTCGAAGAGTTTAGGAATACAATTTGGAATACATTTGGAATAAAAGGTTTAGGCACACGCCCGCGTACCGGCTAATAGCGTGTTCAGTTATTTCACTCAAAATACTGCAGATGGCGTGTGTAAATCGAAGTTTATTCTTTCAACTGTTTTAGTTTTGCCTCTATTTTACGACAGTAAATCGGATACTGTTAAATCTTAGGTCTAGTGCTGAACTCGTGCACAAGCAAATATTGCAGCTGATTTAAGCGTCGTTTCTCATTTAAGTGAGCGGGAAGCAGGTGCGGCTAACTCGGGCAAAGTGTCTCTGACTCGGGTTAGTGGAATGACTGCAGACTCATGTCAAAGCTGACGCTACTTCAAATGAGTGCCGCTATGATTAGCAACTTTGATGGAATACCCTCTCATGTTGATCCGGGTCAGAAGCGGAAAAATAAACAAACCAGAATAGTAATGTGGAAAATGGCAGAGAAAACAAATGAGACGAAAGTTGTGCGGTAGTCGGCGGGAGGGTCGACTGATTTCCAGCAGAAGCTGCAGCACTGCAAAAAGTAAACTATATTCTGAACTGGCCGAGGAATTGGCAAGAGTTCCACAACAGAACAAATCAAAAACTCAAGGAAGACTATCGAGGCACTAAAAATGTTTTGTATAAAGGTGGCAATGGTAAAAGGTAGGGGATGCATAATGGTATGAACGTAGGCGGTTCACGAGCAAGCACTTCGGTTTCCAGTGAAACTGGTGCGGGAACCAGCTCCAACACCGGACTGGCCTGTCTGAAAACAGCTTCTATCACTTTGTCATGTCTTGACTAGCCTTGCCCCATTGTCTCGTCACATGGCCGTCACTTTGTTTAATCCTATTTTTTTGTATATAAGCTTCCTTTATGTTATCAAAAACCCACAGCCATCCCGATGCATTGTAAAGCAATTCAACAGCTGTGACATTTTAGCCTGTACCTGGAACAGAAAACAACCATGTGAGATGTTATTACTCTCTTCTGTCTTACGCTTCTGAGAACCTTGTCATTAGAGTAACATCCGCATTAAATGCATCCAGATTAATCACATTCATCACCTTGTCATCAAAATAACATTCACATTAAATGCATCCAGACTTTGCATACTCTCTGGTTAGACTGACGTTTAAAAAATGCCTGTGGTGCTTGCAGTAGTGATAAACAATGTGACAATGGACGTCATTCACTATTTACAGTTGGAGATAAGATCATGTGTTCTGTGTTAGATCATAGATTAAATCCTCCAACGAGGTGTGAGCTAGACAGTATATTTAGATAAACTGGTCAACTTGATTTACATTAACGACATCAACAGACAACAGACTTCGTTGCATTTTTTTAGCATGTCCAATACTCACAGGTGAAACAAGCATGGTTTAGTGTAACTAATGTTGTGGCGTAATGATTTGTGCAACCTGAGACGACCTCACATCCTTGTTCCGGCTTTTAAGGTTTGGTTAACACTCACTCTTGTCTCTCCCTGACAGATATTCATTAAGGTTTAATGGTGAGACAGCCAACTGATCAAAGAGAAACCAGAGTCACTCTTCCAGCACCTCTCCTTCAACTTTCCTGGCATGACCTCTAGTGGACAACTGCCGAACTGCAAAGCACATTGACACTTTTACTATTATTGATGGGCAGCCTTAAGGGAATTATCTACTCAAACAACTTGAATGATTAAATTTTTGACCTCAAAAGTCAAAGTTCATAGTGACCATTGACATTCCATTCTTGTGAACAGTATATGCCTTAAGACTCTTATTTTAACTACGATATGAATGTTTACTTTGACTCCAACTTTAACTCCCAATTCGATGGAAAACATTACTTTGATCACATATATCCCATTCTCATGAATGTCATATCTGAAAAATGCCTTCAGGCATTTAGTACAGATGTTTACTTATGAGGCTGGTTAAACTGCCTTGTCAGTCTAATTTATGGCCACTAAAAATTAATGACTGGGCAAAGGCATGCCTCCTCAGAAATTTCAGTTATAATATATAAGAATGCTCTCATGTACATTGTGCTGAATACTTTTCTGTGAAGCATCAAAATTTGCACAATAAACAATAGGCCTAATGCATTTTGCCTAGAAGACACAGAGCACCACTTAATTTCAGTTGTTTGTACAAAGATTCTCGTCTTTGTCATCTTGACATTTTCTGCAGTATGTTCCACGTGCAGTGGGAAGACCAGTTGTAAGGGCAGTGTGTTCTTATGTAGGCCTGTGGTCACTGGCAGTGCAATGTGGAACAAAGTGTAGGCCTAGTGTTTTTATTTGTTTTCCTTTTTATTGTGGTGTAAGTTTGAAGCATAATTAACATTTTTGAAGCTTGGTCATGTTCTTAACTTCCATCATGACTCAAGCAAGGTGTAACAGAAATGGGGAAAAAGGGCTCTGGCTGTTTCTCTACAAACTAGATGTACTGCCTAGCGGTACATATGACTGCTGCACATCGCTGCATGTGGCATCCAAAGAAAATGCATGTCCATTCATACTCTTGACACATCTTTTGAACCACATGTCTTACAGGTTTGTCCCTATGAATTATACATACTAATCAGACATGTTCAGTCTGAATTCCTTCTTTAACATAATGGTTAACCTAACATAATTTAACATAATGAAGCACGGGGAGATATGTATATATATATAAATAATCTTAAGAAAAGAGAAACAAGTAATTTTGCCATTTTTTGCCTTTCAATAGGTGGTGTTATACTACAAATGGTTCTATAAAGGCTCATTTTGTGCGGCTTCTTAAGACCTACAAACCACCCAAATTTCAGACCACCCCGTGTTCAGGGAGGGCCAAGGATCAAAAGCTACTAGGCGTTAAAACTTAAGTGAATCTACATGCCCAGTGAGTTTCACAATGCCTAGTGTTTCGGTGTCCTGAGGATGGAAAAAAAAAACGCTGATTGCTACGCTATAGAAGACAAGGACCTGTAAGTCCCCACACTGGCACATCAAAAGGATGTTTTATTTTAAGTATAAGGTCTTAGCTACAGGAAAAACAATATGATAGAGTTGGGAGGCTTGTATTAGCAAAAGACAATACTGACATGTTAGCTGCAACAAATTCTTGATCCAAAAAACTAGTCTCAGGTAACAGTATCGTTGAGAAGATATGTCCTGTTGTAGGGAATTACAATTTTAAAAGTCATTATATAACAAAGTTGACCAAACAGATAAACAAAATCAAAACAACATAAAAAGTACAATAAATAAAATAAGCACCTTTTTGAGTAAAACTCCAACATTAAAATGTTAAATCACAGCAGTAACTTGCACATTAACTCTGTTATGCACAGGCTATAATCAGATAATAAAAACAACTGTGCCAAACAGTACTCCCTGATACTAAACAGATGTAAATTATGTAAACAATGTGACATTTTGATAAAAGCAACAATATACAACATGATTATCTAAAAGTTAAGTTGTGCCAGCTAAACCACAGTGCATTGGAATGGGGAACTGGAAATCCTCTCGATAAAGTCACCAAATATGTTTGAGGAGTCTGCGTAACGTTCAGTAAAGTCAAGTACAGTAAATCTAACTGCAAGAGTCTGTGTTAATGCAAAAAAGAGAGACAGGGGGATAAGCCCAAAAGCAGAGGGTGAAGCAAGGAGATGGAAAGACAACATCCTATCCATTTTACTTTGACCGTTTGTTCCTTGTGTCTGTAGTCTGAAAGACGCTAGAGGCTGACATGAGGTTCTCAATGTACTGGCCCAGAACCTGATTCTCAGATTTCAGCTTTAGATTCTCCTCTTTCACAGCATCCACACGCGCTGAGAGATCTGCAGTTAACACATGAAGGAAACTTGACTTGTGAAGGCTACAACATTTTATGTCTTTTAACCTGCTTCTTTTTTCACTATGCGGTAGGCGTAAGAAAGAAATATACACGAATGTGGTCATCTTCACACATCTGTCTAATGTCAGCTCACCTTCTAATGTGTGTTGGAGTTCCAGCACCTGGTTTATTAACCTCGTCTTTTCCTCCAACTCCGCCTGGTTCTCCAGGTCACCTGAGACAGAGAGATAACAACCTTTAAGAGAAGCATTCGACTCTGACCATGCTATTACCCCATGTCGACAAACCGGTAACGTTACTGCAAAAGCTTAAATTTTGCTCACCGTCGTCGGAGTTCATGGTGAAATACTCGTCTTCCTTTTTGGAATGCAGGGCTGCGATTCAGTGGGCACTTTGACGCCAGGACGAAAGTTGCAGGTAAGGTGAGGTGAAACACAAGTAGGCCCTACGTTATTGATTTGGTTACGCCTACGCCATAAGTATATAATTTAAGTACTTTACAGAAACACAATAGCAAGCCTGCCGGCAAAATAACAGGCAAAAGCAAGCATGTTAATTGCGTCGACGCTTATCCAAATTAACGTTACATGAGGCTAGTTCACAACCGTGCTAGTTGTAGACAGCTGGTGCACACTCAGTTTACTGAGCGTTATCAATATAGCATTAATGTTGTCAATAAACAAGCATAGTCTTGCAATAATTCAAAACCATGATCACCCATGCTGCATGGTTTATTCTCAATTTTAGGCTATGACTTCTCACAGAACACACGACACACTACAAATATGTAGATCAGTAGCGTTCAGCTGACGTAGGCTACATTAACACCGACCCCTGCAACTAGTGATAACGTTAGGTATGATGCACGTAGCAAGGTAGGCACGTTAGTTTTATTGTTTTCTACTTAACGCTACTAAAGAGTGTTAGATTACTGATAACTGTGTCACAAATCCATCTCTTTCTTGTTGTTTAGCTAGCTGGATCACGTAGTTCCATGTTTTTCGAGGCTCTTTCTTATCGCTAACCAGGCGACATCACATACGCTAAGGCCTTTATTGTAAGTGCTCACTCCCTCCGTCTTTAAGTACACAATAACGTTTGGCTAAAGAATAATTTAAAGGCAACAATATGCTTACCCAAAATATTCGAAAATGTGTGCTTGATTGTTAAAGAAATCAAAGAAAATGTAGGTCCAGCGGCCTTCCAGAATAACGTTTATGTCCCTAATGGATTCTACATCACAGACTGTTAGGACATTTTTTACCGATAGAGGGAGACACAGCCCCGGATATACTAAATCAAAATTGCAAGAGGTGTTTTTTGTTCCAATAGGTCTTTAGTGGAATATTATAGTCTGCTCCACCCATGATGCTCATCAAGAGTAGGCTACATTTCTTTGTAGCCAGTGGGTCTATTCATAGTGCTTTTAAAGAGCACGGCTCAGATATGGCACATAATATGTCAGTTTATTGCTGGTTTTCCACAGGAATGTAGTCAAGTGTGCTAAATCCAAAATGGCTGCACAACCTACTCCACTGGCTAAAAGAAATAATATGGTGTTGGTTCACCATATCGATAAGTGAGATAATGGTTGAAGTCAATATATGGGTCCAGGATAACATGGAGAAGGCCGGGGGTCCCAGTCAGCACAGCAGCAACCACAATGTAAAAGCCCCAAAAGTGCCTAAAACATAAGTGATTTGAGAGCAACATCTATGAAGTACTTTATGGTCAAATTTATTCAAACTGTAGTATTACTTAAATAAGTGATACAGTGCCTTCTGGGCCTACCATATTTTTGTCATGCTGCATTGTCTACTTAAATACGTTTGCCTTCCCAGGATATAAACACTCCCCAAAACAGCTGCCAGTTCTGCAGGGGAAATGAAAGCACAAATATGTAGTTTATTAATAAGTTACAGTTTAAGGAGATTATACAATTTTTTTCAGTTCTCCATAACTTGTGGCTAATTTGGGATCCCTCTAGCCTGGTAATAAAACCAGCCCCTCATTCTCCACTTTGTTTCTTACAGAGGGCCAGGACATTCAGTAGTGAGATGCAATTGCTTGCTGGAGGTGTTTAAATTTAAAAGATTTGATCAGCCCTTGAGTGATAGCCTGCCTGGACTGATAACATTCTAACTCTGCATTCATAACCCCTCCATCTGTTCGCTGATTGGACAGGTTAAAATGTTTCCTGAGACAAGAATCTCAATGCTACCAAATCCAGACTAGCACTGTAGGAAGATGATAATTGAGCAGAAGTGTGCAGGAAGGCATGGCCAGGCTAGGATCCCTCCTACCTTCATTGAAAAAAAAGCCCAGAGGTCCACAGAATCAACAGGAAGATTGGGTAGAAAACAATACACTTTTTTACTAGAGAGAGGGAGAGCAGTGTTTCACTTCACATATGGAAACAGTAACATTCAGTAAATGATTTTTACATTTATGCCAGACTACAAGGCAGTACTAATCCTCTAATATCAGGTGGCAATACAGTTAACAGGCACTGACATCACCGGTGTGTCTTTCATTGTATGACAGGGTGTATTTTGTTGTTATTGTTATAAAATGTGCTGGCCAGGGGAGGTCTTACTGGGCCATTAATGTTCTCTCATCAATGTTCTTAAGTGCACGCGTCATGACTGTGTGTGCTGCCCCTCTTTTCCGTACTTGGCATGCCACGTAAGCTGTAAAACACAACCCATTAGAAAGAGTACATTCGACATTTTTTTTCACCTCATTCTTTTTTTAGTGTATTTTTTTTACATATAAGTATTGTAGGCCTATTAGTAAAATAATTTATTTTCTTAGATATCCTGACAAGTCACCAAAGTCATAGCCTGAGCAATATAGAAGATAGATCACTCCTGTGTGTGATAGACACTAATACCAAACACAAACAAAACAAAACAAAACAAAGAATGCTATAAATCAGATTTAAAAAAAAAATAATAAGATAAAACTAAAAACAGACAAAAATGCAGTGCCCACAGTTCATAACCGTATTTCGTGGAGATATGGTGGAAGTGGTGACTAACTGATAATGCCCTGAGTCATCCAGCGATGGTGTCATCATCCGTCTGGCCTCACATATCATTGTAGTAACAAGTATATAAAAGGCTAGTGTGTTTATGAACAGACGTTGGATTCTCTAAGCCTACCTGTGTGAAGAGCCGACACAAGTGTCACAGCTCTGAGGGGAACTGGGATCTCCATGTCCATCTTTACTGGTCTGAACATTGTACAGTCGCACTCACACATCAGAGGCCGACCTCGCGAAAGTTGCGTGGCAGACTTGTGTCACCATTATGGCAACATCAACTCTTGCGATGTATTGTCGTGTGGAACAGTAGGCTATTGAAGCCCATGCGTGTCGGAGAAGCATGGGTGCTTTGCGGGCGCTTTTACCCAAAACGTCAGACAATACAAACAGTAGCCTAGGCCTGCATTACAAACAAACGTTAGACGGGAAGTGTATAACACGTGCTACAGAGAAGCCCAAGAAAGCATGAAGGTATTCGAAGTCTACTGACTGTGGACCCATTGATGACACTCATTGATGCCCTCCCTTTCCATCAGGAAATAAATCCTCATTAATCACATGATAAACAGCTATCACAAACGGCTGAGCCTCTCATATCGTTGTGTAACGTTATACCCCTTTTTTGGAACTGTGCTGTGTGCATGCATATTTAGAGGGCTACGGGAATGTATGGTCGAGTTGGCAGTGATGTAGCTGGATGATGTCAGACCCTGCGCGCCGGCTAAGCACTAAGCTTAACAAAATCGGAGGCTCCGACTGGACGTCAGCCCTATAAAACGCTGTGGGTTCACGCCCTAGTTTAAGGAATTTTCGATTCGTGATAAGAACTACAATGGATAGCGATGACGACAACATTGAGGAGATCGTGGAGGGTATGTCAGTCTTCTGTCTTTCTCCGAGCTATCAGATACACACAGTTTACAGCCTACTGGAGTTCATTGTAGGGACTTATGGGCGACGTAAACAACCCGCAGACAGTCAAATAACCCTAGTTCATAGTCATAGAAAGTCGAATAACCATGTCAGAGCTTCAGCCGGCTGTTTGGGCCCTGGCATGTGCCTCCTCCGACACCCCGGTGTCTATTTTAGAAGGAAACCTGCTGGCGCTGCATTCCGAGCCGACAAACTGCATGTGTGGATTGTCGGTCTCTTACCATAATCGCAATCTGAAAAATCTTTTTAGCTGCAGCTGTAACTTAAATGCAGCATGTTGTTACATCGTGCGGCTACAGTGTGACATTGTTGCCACAGAGCCTCAAATCTGCCTGCAAAACATTCTTTCACTCCACACAGAAACTATTAGGCGTAACTTTGCATCATTCAGACATTTGTGATAACGTTACCTTGGTTGATATGTCTGATGTTCAGGCACACTGTTGCCAAAGACGTCGTGGCAAAAGAAAGTGTTACGAGTTAAGACGAAATAAAACAGAAGTACTGTATCATTTGTTATGTGGAAGGTAATTATATAAAATTTCTTCCAACACACATGTCAACTTCCTGGAGTCACATGGGCATTTTGATTTCAGATTGTGTTATACTGAATTTAGGTTTTTCCGTCGACAGACTGAACTCGGTGTTGCACAGTTCATATCACCATAGGTGTAAAATCTGATAAACTCCCCAACTTATTACCAGAGAGTGATGCCTTACTTCGTAACAGACTAAGCAGATATGGATTATAGGCCTATATTATATAGTGTTGACAATTAGTTAGTTTATTGTTTTTGTAAATGCAACAACCATTTGACTTTATCCATTTTGACACACAAATCCACAAAAAAAAACTTTCTGAGTGCAGTGAAAATGCTCCACTGGTGTTGTCTGCACTATTGGTTGGCTTCAGATCTGCTGCACTGCTGTGTGTGGTAGGCTTAATTCACTAAGCAAGGGGATAGCTTTGTTTGTTTTTCTCCACAAGAGGACCTCATACACACAGAATTTCTAGAGCCTTTCATTTTTGTTTATTTCAAGATGTCTATCTGTATTTTTTTCCAGTTGAAACGAATAGGACATAATGGAAGTATTGATAAGTTCTAAATAATTTTTCTGCATGTAGGACCCTTGGATGAAAATGACCTGCCGCACGGATTCTGCATGGTTACCTACTCTTCAAGTGATCGCTTTGAAGGACACTTTGTCCATGGAGAGAAGAATGGAAAAGGGAAGTTCTTCTTTTTCGATGGGAGGTCAGTGTCTGTGTGTGTGTGTGTGTGCGCATATGCTCATTATGCCATCATTACATCATTTTGAAGAAAAAGTGTGAAATTCCCAAATGCCTTGATTAATATGTGTGTGTGTGTGTGTGTGTGTGTGTGTGTATGTATATATGTGTGTGTGTCACACACAATGGCACAGCACGTTGGAGGGCTACTACATGGATGACACTCTTCAGGGGCAGGGTGTGTACCGATATGAGGATGGCGGGGCTCTCCATGGGACCTATGTGGACGGGGAGTTGAATGGTCCGGCCCAGGAGTACGACCAGGATGGACAGCTCATCTTCAAGGGCTTTTACAAGGACAATGTCCGCTGTGGTCTGTGCTGGTTCTACCACTCTGTAAGTTAACTCTCACTACATTAGTCTGTGTGATGTCCTCTGTTTACTTAAGTGTATGCACTCATGGTGCATTCTTGATTCAATCAATTTTTAAAATAGGCCTGTATGTAGAAACAGGTTAAACAGCAAAAACAATACATTTTCTAAAATTTTATACCCTGTAGATGAGATTGAACATGCAGTGAGATATGTCCCACCTTCCTCCATCCCATGGACTGTGCATAGTTTTGTAATGTATTTCAATGAAATATATTAGCTTTGAAACACATTGTTTTCAATAGACAGACATTCAGGTGACTAAAATAGGTAATGCATCCTAAATTTTTCAACGCTTTCAAACACAAGTTGGTTTTGTCAGCTTTGGTTAAAGGTGAAATTTGGTGTGAATCAGTCAATAGCCATGTTGTTCAAGGTCACTGAATGCCTAAGAACCAGAAAATTTGATGCAGCATAGACTGAATAACGAACCAATAACTAATGTTAACTGAATGTGGCATAGCGAAAAGTTACTATGCCCTATTCACTTAGTGTTAGTTGCTGGTTCACTATTTGGCCTATGTTGTTTCTTACTCTTTTTCTTGCTGACTGCACTTGGTGACCTCAAACAACAGGGTTACGGATTGATTCACAACAGATTTCTCCTTTAATCTAAGGTTTTGGTGTAATAATAGTTTAAAGGCAGTGACTTGATTGTATTCATTAGTCATGAGTGTTGTGCTTTTCATACACCAGTCATGGTCAACTATCATAAGTGGCCCAGTTTAAAGTGAAATGTAGAGTATTGAACTGAATCTTGACTTTATTATTTCGTATTAGTAATAGCTTTCAGAAAAATCACACTTAGATATTTTTCCCCAAATCTTGCAGTCCTATCTCCTTAGAATCTGTATTCAACACAGCTTTGGGCTAAGATACTGCCCAGACGGTGCCCAGTTAGTTAAAATGACTAACTGAAAGGTTGACGATCCTACCTAGTCAACAGTGTGACACAGTGCAATGTCAAGCTTTCCAGTAACAAACTGGCTACACCAAACACTTTATTTTCTAGAGTTGCTTTTCTGAGAAAGAACAGGCAATGTGCAGTTCATACCACCAAGAAATAATTGTCATTTTACACACTTAAATGCATCTATCTGTCTGTCTTTGTGTTTACCTTGCTGTCCTCTGGGGTGTTGGTCCTTAGGACCGGGGCTGTGTGGTGGGAGAGGTGAATGATGAGGGCGAGATGACGGGGAACCAAGTGGCGTACGTTTACCCCGACGGTCACATGGCTCTGCTGGGCAGCTTTGTGGATGGGGAGCTGATCGAAGCGCGGCTTGCCAGTCTGACAGTACAAGAAAGTGGCCGACCACACTTTGAGATAGTCGATGGGAGTGAGTCACACTTACGATTTTAGCACACATTCTTTGCAGAGACAAGTTAAGTACAAACCTTCAATGCAGTAATGTCTTAATACAGTATGACAATATGGTGTAATTTTATTCTGTTACATTTTTAGGCACTGTTTATTCCTATGACAAATCCACATCTACCTGCATTGCTAGCCAGAGACTTCTTCCTGATCCATACGAAAGCCAACAGTATGTATGCTAAAACCACACACAAATTTACCCCTATCCAACACAGACATGACAGATGTGCTGCCATACAGAGTGTAACTGCAGAGCTGTGCCCCAAGGTCACAGCAGCACATGTGCACTTTGCAATAAAGGAATGATGAGTCATGTTTAAATGTGCGAATTAAATCTTATGTCAGTTTCTTCTGTGTCCCAGTGAGTTCGTTGAAAACTAGGTCTCCTAGGTCAGTTCTACACTTCTTCACTGCTTACATTTTTCAATTATTGTATTCAATAGCCAGTGTTTTCTTTTAGATTATTCACTTGTAGGGTTACATGTTCTGATCTGAGCCAATTTTTTTGTGCCTTCTTAAGTGTGTTTGTAGGACAGTCAGTGATCTCAGGAGCAGGAGAGGGTCTGTTTGCCAAGACCGACGCTGGTCCAGACACGGTCATGGCCTTTTATAATGGAGTTCGCATCACACACTCTGAGGTGATAACATGGATTCTGTGTGTGTGTGTGTGTGTGTGTGTGTGTGTGTGTGTGTGCGCGCGCGCGCGCGTGTGTGTGTGTTCCTCTGACTCTGTGCATTTGTGTTTGCTGTATTTACAATTGCCTATGCACAAACACAGTTACGCCAGCAATTTTCAGTTAATACTGGATACCCATTTTTTTTTTTAGATAGGAATAAAATCTCAATCCTGGCACTGCATGCCAAGTATTGCTGCTCGTTTTTTTGTTGCTCTTAGCCACCTTAGTGGCCTCTTAGTTGGTATTCCAAGTAAGTGGTTAACTGATAACCCTGGGTAAATGAACCTAGTGGTAGTGGTAAACCTCATAACAGTAGTCAGATAGCTTTGTTTAGTTAAGAGAGTGATGACTCCAGGCTCTTCTTTCATCAGGTTTACTACTACCTCTTAGTTAACCAAGCCAGGTTTGCCACTTAACCCCTACTTGGACTACTCTATGATTTTCATTTTTAATTTTATTTTGAGTGATAGTGGTAAAGGGTGGTAGCAAAGCCTACGAACATCATAAATTGTAGTTGGTAGAAAGTGTACATTTACCCAGCAAAGGCAAATGATGATGAAAAGTGATGTTTTCTGACTGCCAATGTGTTATCAGTGTGTAAAGGCTGGAGGAAGTTGGAAGTAATGTTAAGAATCCTATATCAATAAGATTGGTTAGGCTGGAGTTGCTGGAGCAATGATTTTATAATTAACACAAAGTCTACACCCGTCGCAGTGCAACAAGGATGGATGAAACATTTCCAAAGTACCTAGACTCAACTTACAAAGGGACAGATGCTGTAAAATCTCAAAAATGAAAATGGTACTGTAAATTTATGTTGATGTGGTATTGATTGAAACATGGTAACATAGGGTCACTCATTGCTGTGTTTTGTGGATGTGCACACTGCAGGTGGACAGTCGAGATTGGTCAGTGAACGGTAACACAATCTCTCTGGATGAGGAGACGGTCATTGATGTCCCTGAGCCCTTTAATCAAACAGACAAATACTGCGCCTCTCTCGGACACAAGGCCAACCATTCCTTCACCCCCAACTGCAAATATGACCCGTTAGTGTCACAGTTTTTTTTTTTTTTCAATTAGCTTTTATAATGACATCATTAACATTGCAACTTGTGTATCTGAGTTTACCCTCTTAGTGTCTTGTATGGTGCATTTTTTCATTTTTACAATAGAAAAATTAGATTGAACAATTCCCTTCTTGAAGTTATATTCTCTTTCCATATTATCTATCAAAGTACACAGCTTTTTAGTATTCACACTCATTCCCCAGCAAACCCATATTTTGTCTGAAGAAAGTTGTAGCTGTGATTATGGGAAAGTAGATACAGTCAAGCCAACAAGGCTGAAACCAGCTTCTTGAATCAAACTGCTGTGGTACACATATTTGCTTTGTAATATGATCTCTCGTTCTGTTTCATATTAGATTTGTTCATCCTCGTTTTGGCCTCATCAAATGCATCCGCACAATCCGGGCAGTGCAGAAAGACGAGGAGCTGACCGTCGCCTACGGCTACGACCACGAGCCTTGTGGGAAATCTGAATTGCCGGCTCCGGAATGGTACATTAAGGAGCTCCGGGAGTTTCAGGAGCGGAACGGCGAAGCTTGTTAATGGCTAGACCTGCTCCGTGTGCCCCCTGCCTTCCACCCATCAGCTACCACCTCACCCTTTATAACACTTAACTCGGCAGTTTACCTGGGTGCACACCTTAATGTCTGCATCTCACCTCTGTCTGTCCTTCTTTCTCTCAGCGGTTAAACCCAGCCCAGGTACATTCCTATGTGGACTCATCCTGGCTTTGCACCTTTCCACAACTGCTAATAGCTAATGGCTCATGTTACATTAAAAAAAACAAAAAACTTCCTCTCACCTGAAAGCCCCAACCCCCACCACACCCCACTTCAAATCAGTATCTTTCCCAGTACTCACTTATACTGTAGCATTCACTGGCACGAACCTGGTCCCCAGCATCACCCAACCACCCCTCCCCACCAAAACACACACATATACACACACCACCAGGTAGTCAAATATAACCATGTTTCCTGTCCCAGTGCAAGTGAAGTCGTCAGTTGATCCAGCCTTTTTACTGTAAAGTCTATGATGTCTGGAGCCACTTGTGATTTCAACAGTGCTTTTGCAGTTGTGTTTACAGGGGCAGGCCAGGAAGCCTTGATGAACAGCACAATGTCGCGGTTAGTCAGCCACTGAACGTCAGACACACATACCCACAAGCCCAGAAGAACTATGCACTAATTGTCCAACCAGGTGTTCTGCCTGTAGATCTGAGCTTGGATCATACTTGCAGCACCCAAGCTGTGATGGTGGCACTGGGATGAAATAAACTGTTTAGTGATTGATTCAATCACTCAAGGCTTCCATCAAATACTAAAGGCACTAGCTAAAACATAAACCTGTGAGGAGTCTGCTCAGGTCTCTGCAAATGGGAATTTTCTTGTTACTTTTTTTATTTACAGTGAGGCGTGTTGCACTCTGTCACTTCCTTAGACAGACCATTGACACTGCAGCTGCAGTAATACAACCATCTGTATTGTACTCACTAACAGTGGTATTTATTTGTTACGTTATTTTCCTCTTTGCCTTGTATTAATAATCCCCCCTTTCTCTGCTTACTGACAGATGTTACTGATTAAGTATGGAGGACTGTTTACAGGTGTGTGTGTCCTGCGTGTGTGTTTGAGATTATATTGTGTGATTGAATGCGCAAGAGGTGACAACTGGAGAATATTGTTCTGAATGTGGGAAATAGCAAGTAATGATGACGTTTTCTGCTGCAAACCAGAACAGGCTTAATAAAAAGTTACCACAGCTGTTAATAGACCCAATGATTTTTCTCGATTTTTCTCGTTTTCATACCGTTTTCATGTCTTCTGGCATAACACGCCAGAAGACAAAAAAGTACTTGCTGAAAAAGAGAAACAACTTGATTCACTTAACCCAGAACGCCAAAGCCTACATTAGGAAAGGGTTGCTAGGTTCTTTACGTATTTACAAGCTGAATGTAATTTTGCGCGCAAGGCTACACTGTGCGTAACGGAGGAATAAATGAGGGCGGTGCCGACCGTGACACCTGCGCGAGCAGGTTAATGAGTGACTAACGGGGGGGGGTTTACCTGACCAAGTTTTCCAACAAAGCGGACCGGAAGTGTAAGGTACTGCCAACCTGTGCAGGGGGTTCAAGGTACGATTGTGTCCCTGTTTTAGTTTCGTGATCTCGGACTGCTGCATTTTCTTAATCCAGTTAACTTTTCATCTGGTTACGAGATACTCAAAACATTACAAACTATTGTTGTGTAATTTAAGGGCCTGATCAACAGGTGGATCTAATCTGATATTGACGGTGTCCCACAGTCTGGATGATTCTGAAACTACAAACCTAAATCTTTCAACGTCGCAGTCTGTGTCATCACACAACTACGCTGATTCGGACATGGATCGGTATCGGTACTTTATCTTCAACCAGCGGAGCATCGTGGTATTGGGGATTTTACAGGTGGCCTGTGCCGGGCTGTGTATGGTGTGTGGCTGTATGGACGCCTTCTTTCGTCTGAGTACCATTCTCAGCCGCACTCGGGCTCCGTTGTGGTCTGCGCTGGTAAACACAGCTAAATTTTCTAACAAAAAAAAAAAATAATAATTTGACCAAACGTTATCGAATGGTTCTCTGTGAGGTTGCTTGCAGCTGAATGTGTGTGTTTTGGTTTCCTCCTTCCTCTTAGATAATGGCAGTGCCTGGTGTGCTGGCCCTGTTTTCTTCACAGAGGAAAAATCCTATACTGGTAAGCGCCAGTATAAGAGACTCTTTTTTCAGAACAGTTTGTCATTATTGGTTGGTATGAAGAAGCTCTACAGGCTGACAGCAGGACAGGGCCAAAAGGGGTTTGTACTACTTGGTCCTGTTGTGTGTGAATGCAACATTTCTATTTGGGCAGGTGAGTGTTATGATGGTGTCCTCGTTGTTCTCCTGTGGTGCCGTGGTTATTGTCTTTGCGTATGCTGGCTTGACTCTCAGCTATGGCGAAGATGATGACGAAATCTTCCACCATCATATTCCAGAAGTGGTATGTTTGTTTCCTCTGCTATAAAGACATGATCATGTGATTGCCTGCTTATGTTAAATGTTTTTTGGGGATGCTTTGATAGTCAGGGCATTGCTGTAAGAGTTTTTATACCAAGTCAATTTCCAGGAATAAACAATGAAGAAATTAGAAAATGAATGAATCACAAAAGATCTGCCAATCTGTGTGTCACACTTCACTATAAGGTTATGAGGTCCATAATAAATTTTAGTGAGCACACACGTGCACCTTCTTTGATATGAGTAGGCCTATATGGTAACATGTTCCGAAACATTGAAACATCCCGGAAATCCATTTAGAATAATGTCCACAATTAAGTGACCTTGAGAGCTCTTGTAAAGTTAAAAAAACAGCTGGATCATGTTTTGTGTTAAAAGTGCACTTTTCAGACCTGTTTTTCCAGAGTTCATAAAACTTCAAGGACAGGTAAATGAAGAAATAACCAGTGATTGTAGCTCCACTAACTGTATCGTCTTTCCTTCATGTATCATGCAGAAGTTTGTGCTGGGCCGGATGGTGAAGGCGGCGAATGCAACCATGTTGCTGTCAGGTGTGGGCGCTCTCATCTTCTCCAGTCTGATTGCACTGGTCGGTTTCCGGAGTCTGCCCTTCTGTGCCTGTTATGACAGCCGCACTGGCCTGGTAAGGGCCGTAGTCAGTCAGACAGAGCAGTTACAGACAGGACTTGCATAGTTGTTAGTAGCTGTGAACCAAACAGCCAGTCAACATCGCCACTATTGCTATAGTCTTGCACATTAGTCTATTGCTGTTGTTTTAAGTGTGAGAATTAGGTACAATTCATCAAAATGCTAGATATCAACAAATTGTTATCTTCCCCCTAAATGGATGTGTGGCGCTTCACATATTTATTTATTTAAAAAAAAACACTACAATGAAGGTTGTGGTTTAGCACTTACAAATCCCGTTTTTGTTCATTAGGCCACCAGTATTTTTATATTACACAACACTGCTGTTGTTTACAAGATGGACTAGATTTCACTCCTTGGGCCTCACTATCTTGGCTTCTCTGTGCATTTTCCTTCTTTTTGAAGCGTCAAGACTAACGTTTGCACTTTCCTCACAGGAATCTCTAGTGCCACAGAGTGACCCCAGCACGGACACAGAGATGGTCTGCACGTGGCAAGGTAAGAGACTCTGACAAGGGGGGACAGGATGAAGGATGTTTACGGAGAAGCCCCCAGCTGCGGACTTGCAATCGGACTACTTAATTGGATGCAGAGGCTAGCCAACTCTCGTTCCCGGCCCACATTGAGGTTGGAGGTCCACAGCAGGGGGTGCTTGTGTTAAGAGGGGAGTTGTGATGTTTAGAGGATCATGATAAAAAGGGAGTGGCCCCTGTAAACAATGGTAGTGAGGTCAGTGTTTTTAAATTTTTTTTTGCTTCTGAATTTTTATTTCCTTTCCCCAGCAGGAAGCGATGACTGTCTCTTCAATTCCCCTGTGACGTCTGTAGACAGATGTGAGGAGCAGGAGCAGGAATCGTCCAAAGTTCCTCCCTACGTTAAACATACCTGAGGTCATGGCATGACTAAGGCAACCTCTCCTACATAAATATTTTTTAAAGGGAGAAAGTATGATGCTTTTAACATTTCAATTTGTTTGTCCAAAGCTGCCATGTCTGTCCAGCCATTGGCAACCTCTGCACATTTGTCTGTAGAGTTCATTTGCATGTGAATGCTGACTATTTATTATTGTATGTAAGCGTCGAGGCCTTACAGCACATGATGTACCACAATGAAGGCCAGGTATGCTGATTTTGTACTTGAAACGGTTTTAACTTTTAATGTTATTTTGTGTACATCTAGAAATAAAATATTTTATATAAAAATACTGTACATTTTTGTGTGTCTGACAACAAATATGGAAATAACACTACAAAGGAAACAATATTGAAATGTTTCAGTTACTTTATTGCAAGGTTACAGAAATGTCATCACACTCATAGTAGTAATCCATTGCAGTAAAGTCATTCCCTCTCTTGTATTCTTGGGTTGAGATGCACGAGCAGTCTTAACTCTCACCCAGATATGACACATCTTTCCCAGTTGCTCTTTGATTGGGCTTTGGTTTTATGTCTCATATGTTGCAGTGATACTTTTCAAGTTTTGGTGGGAGTGTGGGATTGAATCATAACAAACAACTGTACAGAGAAACATTCTGGTGTAGTAATTTATAAGGAAATTAACCAAGGTTTATAAAACTGAGGTAAAACTGGCGGCCAAACTCATAAGGCAACCTAAAATAAAAGGCATATTGGGAAGAAACAAAAAATGGCACTTTTGATTGAAATACAATATGTGGATTTTGACAAAGCTCTGCAAAAATAGGAGTATCTGCATTCTCCTCAAACAGAAGTGTGCAAATAACTTTCGAATGGTTACATTTTGAACTTGAGTAATATGGTATAGACCTACTGCCGTGTTATTTGCATGATGGCAGCACATTTTCCTCATTTTGAAGTCCCAGAATGTGGTCTGCAGAATCACAGCACACAAAAATACAGCAGCCTGCTTGTGCCTGGTTGTACATTTTACTTGCAACTAAAGAAAGAAAAGGTTAGCATTTACAAGGTCACTGGCAACTCGCCACAGAACCTGCTGTGACATAGAACATTGAAATTGCTGAAAGTTGAGCTGCTATAGGTTAAGAGAGCCTGTTTATTAATATCCTACATGCAAGCTATAGTGAATTTGATCATTAGGGAAAGGTGAACAGTTATTGTACACACACACACACACACACACACACAGTGAAGGAGTAAATTTAGGAGGGATGGGCAACAAGGGACTACGGCCCTGATAATCCTCACAGTCCAACGTGCATGAAAGCTATGTAGCACAAGAGGTATGTATTCTGGTTGGTTATGTTTGACTTCTTTTTTCCCTTTCACATATGCAAAGAGCATTAAGCATGTTTTTTGTTCCTTTATGTGGCTAGCTATAGAATAGAGTTTTAAGACCCATGACCAAGTCTGAGACACTGTAACTGTTGTGAGATATGACTACTAACTTCGTAGTACTGAAATATACAGTACATACACGTACACAAATTTGTTTTTGTTTTTCTGCAATTTTCAATAAACTTCCAGTACATCTGCTGCGTCACAAAAGACTTCATTTCACCTTTTTCTGTGAAGGGTTGGATGCAACCATCAGATGAGACTGTCCAAATACACAATTGGCTTCAGGAACTCAGGAACGACTACACAGGCACACAGATAATATCCATCATAGATGGGAATATCCTACATTTAAGTGTACGAAGACCAACAGACTGATATGGTGGCTTCAGACCCTCTTTTTAGGCTGTTTCCTGATCACTGATGAGGTGTGTCAATGCAAATGACTCTCTTCCCTTTTACAGAAGACTTCCTTTCAAGACAGGAAGTGCAACATGCTTGTGTGTTGGTGAGTGTGAGTGAGTGTATGTGTGAAACCAAAGCTAATAGATGGCTTTGGCTTGACTGATGTACATTACCTGGTGTGTACAGTCTCCAATTATAAGCCAGATATGCTTGAACAGGCAAGCTATTCAGCTCCCATACTACAACAAGTCTTTCTTACCTCTCAACAGGTTTATCTTATCTCTTATACTGACCATTACAATAAGATGCAAACCCACTGCTATTTTAAACCTATCCAGTTTACCCCTTCCAAAAACTCTCCTCTCCTCCTCTCTTCATGCATTTCTTTCCTTTAATCCTCAGCAGCTGCTGCAGCTCCATCCTCCTCTTTCCTCCTCCTCTCTCCGAGCCCGGAGCGTCACTGTGTTCTCCGCGCCAGCCGGTTGGCTCAGCACTAGGGGTTTCTGAGACTTGAGCTTGTGCGCCACAGTCATGAAGATAGCCTCCACATGGTCGCTGTTGCTACTGTAGCTGTCTGCGCTGCCATCAGCGTGGCTCGGGTTCTTGGCTGACGTCTCGAACAGCGGCATAGAGTGTGAGTCGGCAAACTGCTGTGCCGCCTCGGTGCTCACCTGAGCCGCATGGCGAAGGTCACACTTGTTGCCCACCAGGATGCGAGGCACCTCCTGCCCCAGAGAGTGCTGCTTGCACTCCTCAATCCACGCTGGAAGGCTCCGGAAGCTGGCGGCGTTGGTGATATCGTAGACGAAGACGACGGCGTGGACGTTCCTGTAGTAGTGCTGGACCATGCTCTTTCTGAAGCGCTCCTGACCAGCAGTGTCCCACAGCTGCACCTGCAGGAGATGAGCGGGATGGAAAAAGGCAATAGGAAAAGAGACAGGACAGGCCTTAGGAGGGAAAACACACTGTGAGAAATGCAAAATATCTCAATATTTCCAACACTACAGGATCTAATACAAAAAATGTCATTTAAATTTCATCTACCAAAATCTGATGTTATGATTGTGTGGTATATTTGTCACTATGACTGCGTGCTCAAAACAACTCTCTGTTCTTGAGGTTAACCTTAATTTTCTATACACCTGGTTACATTACATTTGGCATGTCCACTTAGCTGTTGCATGTACGACAGCAGAAGACGGTGAGGTAGTACTTCAGGGTTCTGAACTATGTGATTTAAAGAACATCCAGCCAACACCTACCTTGATCTTTTCGCCATCAATCTCAATAACTTTCTCCCGAAAATCCACTCCAATGGTTGCCTCGGTTTTCTCCGGGAACTTGCCCGCACAGAAGCGGTAGGTGAGGCAAGTCTTGCCAACCCCCGAGTCTCCGATTACGATGATCTTGAAAATCCGCGTTCGGGGAGGAGGTAGGGAACCAAGCGAGGTTGTGTACTCAAGGGAGGACTCAACATCTGCCATAATGCCCCCAGAGATGTGTGTAGATGTACACCGACAATGAGGAGCTAACGTCACCTAACTAGGATCGAGCTAGCTGGTTAACTCTGCTATCAAAGCTTTGCAAGCTCGTTGCAAGCTAGCCTTAGCTGAACAACTGCTTTAGCTATGTCAACATGCAACAACGCTTCAAAAACTTTCTAAAGACACGTACAAATAAGTCAGAGGTTTGTGGATTTCATAACATCAACAGTTGCCTTGCTCCAGCTCTGAGATATATACAGTTACATTGCCTGATTTACTTGAACCTTCATTTTGCTGATGCATTCCAAGGGACTCACTGCCCCTGTTTATGTCTGAAGCCACGTAGGGGATGGAGTTGTATCGCGAGAGTTTATGATAAAAAATCAGCTGATGTGGGCGAGGGTTACAAAGTAGTCTCCACCAATGCGTTTACCTTTATTATTTTCTATGTCGGTCGTGTGAAAACATCTCAAAACTCGGGAATAAATCAAATCAGGTTGAGCTGATAAATTAAAAACGTGGATACTGAGTATAAACAGAGACAGTTTTATTTGGACAGATTAGTCAATGTTAACTCAGTTGATGTTAATGAATACCTATTTTGAATCCTTCCTAACAATTAGGCAAGTCGAGAACCCCCACATCAGGCTAACAGGAATGAAATCATGCAGTTGGGGAATACTCAGGTTTTTGTCCAAACCTTGGACAAAGCAAACAAACCAGTCAAAAGGCAGGCTAATGCCAAAGTCCAACATAACACAGAGAACAGCAAGAGAAGCCTGCAAAAATGCCTGTAAGTAGACTGTCGTTAATTTAATGGCATTAACGTTAGGCCTACTGTGGACATTATTTCTGCTATTATAGTTTAAGATCAGGGCTTTAAATACTAGGGCTTTAGCGTACCTACCTGTAGGCCTGATGGTGATTACATCTATATAGCCTCAAATCTTTCTCTCACATTGCCACTTATATTGATTTTATTGGATTTAAAGTTATGTAAAATGATAATTTAATTTACTGTCTGCAACATGTCTGTCAAAGTACCGGTCATTTTAGAAAATATAGTATTAGGCTACTATGTGGAGAGCTGCAGACTGGAACATTATAATTATGGTTTATATGAACCAAAACGTTGAGCATACTCCTTAAAGTTTTTTTTTCTTTAACTCAATAATTGCAGTCTTGACAGAAAGTCTGGCAGACCCTCTTATTCCAGTCCTTACTGTTTCCGTGACCTCCACAGGCAGCAGTTGTAGGGGCTGAGCTAGATCCACCTCCCCCTGGACTGGAACTCCAACACCGGACACTTTTCACTGCCGAGGCCCTTACGTTCCTGGCTGAGTTGACCTCTGCTTTTCAGAATGAAGTTGACAGGGTAAAGACTAATCAGTGCTTATATTAACATTTCCCAAAAGCATTTACTGTTACAGGCAAGAATATGATCAGTCCCTGGAAAGAGCACTGAAAGAAGGAACTGAAAGAGCTAAGATACAGTGAACCCTAGAGAACAGAACATTATAGGACTTTGATTAGACATTGTTTTTTTTTTTTTATCAAAACTGAATAACCAAAGCCAATTAACTTATGACTGATTTGTTGCTTATAATTGGTTCAGCATGTTTGGTCAGTGATGGAATTTCACCGAACCTCAGAACCATAAGCATATTTTAACACAGCTGTGATCTATCATGGCATTGTGGGTAGATTCTCCTCGGCATGTATGGCTGCTTTTCTCTGTTAGATCTTAAAACTTAGAACCCTCTGGAAAGCCCAGCTGGACCTGAGTGGAGATCTTCCAGGGTTTAGTGCCACTACGGCCCACATCCGGGCCGATCCTGACTGGAGGGTCAGCCCGGTTCCAGCCAGGCTGCAGTGCAGGCATGTGGACATTGGTGATCTTGCACCCTGTGACACCGATCGCTTCCTCTTGGCTCTACAGTCCCCTGCCCAGGGCATTCAGGTGCAGCGATAGATAAAAACTGACTAATTAAAATGTATATGCACTTGTTTAGTGCCTAGCCTTTTCATTTGATCAAAATAATATCAGGGAAAATAAAATAAAAATACAATTATACCTACAAGCAGTGCTGTAGTCTAGTTTGCTGTTGCTGGTGTCTTTGATGGGTTGCCTGAGGCACTGCCACAGCTACTGCTATTACAGTGTTGTCAATATTGCAGCCTATGTTTTACTGTATATGAGTGAACCCAAGAAATTTTTAAGTGGTTATACAACGTATACCTGTGTGTGACATAGACTATAGCCCTGCTTACGAGGGCCATGCCACAAAGCATTACCATACAAATTGCAAGTCATTTCACTGTCACAGTAGTTAGTGGCATTTCTGTAAAACACATTATGGTTTTATGATTTGTACTGGTCATACTAATTAGAGTGTGTGAATTTTGTTTTTGCTCATTAGGTTGATTTTGATGATGGCAATTGCCCAACATACTACAATCAAATTAAGGGAATTTACAATGTTTACCAGGCGGTGCACAATCAGTTTAAAAGTGAGTAAAGAGCAACTGCAAAAAGAGAAATTGTAAAAACTTGGTCAAACTGTTCAAATATATTAATATTTTAACTGTTTTTTTTTTTTTAATTCCTGATTCTCAGATGCGCCACCCATATCCCAGGCTCCAATTCTTATGCTCCGCCCTCGAGCTTGGAACATGGTGGAGCATTGCATGATGGTATTGCTGAGCTCCATCACTATTCCACTGAGTAATGTTTTAACATTGTACTATCAAAACATGTTGACTTTTGCTACAGTGTCAGTATTTCCACTACCAGCATAGGATGCTGATATTGTTTGGTCATGTCTATTTATGTGTTCTGCATCTTAAGGGGAGGATTTATTTGTTGCTTTTATGTGCACACAGGTAAACGGTAGGGAGGTTCCTGGTCCGCTTTTTGACTTTGGTCTCCTGATGTTTCATAATGGGAGCCTCTTGTTTCAGAATGATAGTGGTCCATTTTTCTACCTATCCAAAGTGAGTGAAATGAAATGGATACACACTCTCTCTCTCTCTCTCTCTCCACACACACACACACACCACACACACACACACACACACAGAACTTACACATCAGTCACCATATGCAGCATCTGCAAAGATCTTTGAATACTCCACTTTTACTCTCTGTGGTGTCTGTTTTTTTATCTTTTGTGAGTAGCTCACCTCCTGTGCACATACACAATTTCTCTTTACTTCACAGGTTGAGAGCTATTTGGAGGCAAGGCTATGGAATGAGATATTTACCTGGACTGAACATAAGGTATGAATTAAGTATACATATTCTCTTCCCCTGGACTCTCTTCCCCAGTTTCAGCAGGGATGTTAGTAAATCACGTAGTTCTATGGGAAAAAGATTAGGCTACAGAGAAAGAACAAAGTGCCTACAGTAGATGCCTAAGCGTGCACATCAAATGCATGAATGGCATTAATGCATGTGTTTGTGTCTGGTCCTCTTGAGCTTGGTCTTCCTGTGGGCACTGTCAAAGCAACCGTGCTGATAGAGAATGTGCTGGCCTCCTTCGAGATGGAAGAGATTCTGTATGAACTAAGGGAGCACTCTGCTGGCCTCAACTGTGGCATCTGGGACTACTCTGCCTCCTTCGTCAACAAGTTTGGTAAACACATTGTTTTGACTAGATCACCCAACATAAGAGTTTCACTTAACAAAAGAGTTTAGCTCAGAAATTACGAGCATGATACATTTCTATCCATGATACAGAGTATTATGATGACATGAAAGTCAGGGGATCTTTGTCATGATTGTTTGTGTTCATTGTTGCCTTGTTGTCCTATAGTTGTCAGATCTGAACTTTGTTGCTGAATAGTTGACTACCACCCATTGCAGTACTGCCTGCTTGTGGATCAAATACAATTATTTATTCAGTTCCATCATGCTCTGCCCCTCTGCTGTTCCTCTTTTTAGGTCACCGTTCCGACTTCTTGCTTCCTGACCGTAGTAAGTACGTAAACATGGAGAAGCGTTTCCTGAAGAGTTACATGGACCTGCTGGTCCAGACCTGCCATCGACGGGGTGCCTTGGCCACTGGGGGCATGGCTGCCCTTCTGCTGCCCCCTGACCGAGACAGCGCCCTCTGCAATACAGTCCTCCAGACTGTCACCAGGTGATTTGTCCGGCCCATTAGCTAAGGGCACATTAGCTGAGGGAATAAGCAGGATTTTTCTTCTCTCAAGCTTGATGTACATGTGAATTTCAGAATTGTTGATTGATTTTTGATACAGATCCTGCAGCAAGCATTTAAGTACTGACATTACGCTACCTCTAACCCCCCAACACACACACACATTTTTTTTACCAATTTACTAAAGGTTGAAGTTACTTGAAATAAAGGCTGGAGTTGATGGCTTCATGGTGTATGATATGGATTTAATTAAGCCCATGCAAAAGGTAATCCTTCAGTATTTTCTACCTTGATTGTCAATCAGCCTCCAAAAAATGAAATCCAGAAAAACTCACACTCATCTGTGAAAAAACTCTGTTCTGTTGGCCTTCTGTCTCTCCCTCTCCCTCTGCCGTTTGTCATTTTAGCTGTTCCAAACACATACAAAGGCAGAAAACCAATTGCATGAGTTGCGGTGTGACCTCAAAGTGACCCCAGAAGATCTTCTCACCATGCCAGCGGTCAGTTTCATTTTAAAATTGTGTTTTCTTTAATGTGTACTCTAACTGCATACATCCACATGTAACACCAAGTTACTGTATGTCACTGTTTCATATTGACGATGCCACTTATGTGTATATTATGAAATTTATCCACAGGGAGGAGTGACACTCTTTGGACTAAAGCACAACATTGCAGTAGGAATCCTCTTCATTGAGGCCTGGCTGACAGGTGAGGTGTTCTGGAGAGAATCTATTTGGTTTGTAACAAATATGCATTTATTTCTTCATTAGCTTTTGACTTACAGTAGTCTACATTAATCCAGCTAATGAATTACTTTCGTGGAACAAGCTAACAAAATCTGCCTTTTCTCAGGCAGAGGACACTTCTTTTACAAAGGCCAAGTGGAGGACTCAGCCACAGCAGAGATCTCCAGGTCCCAGGTGAGTGTATGTCACAACTCTCATACACCTTGGCTAAGGTGACATCATCACCTGGTGAAGTTCCTGTCAGCTCTAATCTCATTGTGCTCAGGTGTGGCAGTGGATCCGCCACCAGGTGAAACTAGAAGATGATGGGACCACAGTGACACGTTCTCTGGTGCAAAATCTCGTCCTAGAGATAATGGATCACTTGAAGGAGACCATTCACTGCAGGACAGTGAGGTATTACTGAGCTCACACACACCCAACCAGTACAACACGGCCCTATTTCAGATAACCTGCAAGCGTACAGGTAGGGATCAGGTTATCAGCTGGAAAGAAAATGAAACCATATTCATCAGAGTACTTGTATGACATTTATAGTGGATTTTTTTTAAAACCTTTGTGTTTATTAAGCTTTTCATCAAATTTTCAGCTCCTTTTGAAAAGTTGCATTGTGTCTTTTTTGTACAAACACAATGAAGAATTCTGTATAATCCATTCCATACTTAACCTTGCCACGCTTATCTGCTCATAAACAGGGACCAGCAAAGGATTGAGACAGCAGCCTCCATGTTTCTGGAGGTGGTCCAGAAGCGCGATTTCCCAGAGTTCCTCACCACATACCTGAACCTGGACCACACCTTCCTCTCCTCGCAAAGCCTGCACCTGAGGGTGGGGGAGGACGCAGGTGGGGCCCTGCTATCCAAACTGTAGTTGTTGGCTAGTCATCATGAAGTCTTTACTTCTGGTGGCTCAAAACGTGAGAATTGGCCTTCTTTCAAAGCTCACTTGGATTAATAAATGACAAATAACATAAAACTGTCTCCAGTTTTGATAATCATTTTCCTAAGCCCTATGAGCTTGTTAAAGAGCAAAATTTAAAAGGCTTGCAAAGGCTGCAGACAAATATTCTACAGATTAGTATAGACTAGACATGTATTGCAATAAACAGTCTGTGAACTTCAGACTGATGTGGTATAAACACAACTCATGTCTTGGAAAGCATGTCGAACTATGAGGCTATGCTTTCACACTGACTTGTGTTGGCGCCCACTACAGATTATCCAGGTGGATAATTTTACGCTGAACATGCAATGTGTTTTCACTCACTGTTCCTCTCACTCTTGCTTCTTGGAGACATGAGTTTAGCCTACAACAAATGGGTGGAAACGAAGTTCATTCAAATCATTTTTACAGCACAAGACCTTTGTAGTGAAACATGAATAACTGGTGAATGAGATTTTTTTTGTACTTGAATTCCACTCTGTTTTTATTCATTCATATCCCTGTGTTCTGAGCGTGTTGGGCAGATGAGGCCTGTTGCCTTTTGTTCTGACTGAGGCGCCACTTAGACACCTACTTCAAAACTGTAAAAAACAAAAAAAAAAAAGAAGAGAGAAAAAGGATCAGAAAGAGTGTAGTAAAGCTCACATGGGATGAAAATCTCTCCAAAATATGAGAAAAGAAATGAGCAAAAAAGAAAGTCTCAAACATATTTCAAAAACTCTGCTTGCTATGGCAATACCTGTTCCTCAGAGTCCTTTTGTTATTCCTTGTACATTCACATAACCAAAACCCCCAAAAGAAACCATGAAAGACTTCAAAGAAAAAAACAAAAGGATTTCTTTCACTCATGCTGCATTAATATCTAATGATATCTCTCTTTGTTTATCAGCCGTGTTGGCCTCGATATCTGAAGCCATAAGGACTGTAGCATATTGCCCCCTAGTGGCTATTATCCAAAATGTCTTTGTGCTCAAGGACCATGAGTGCATTTTTGTAATGTTTCCCACTGGAAACATGATCTTGTCTCAACAGATCCAACTAGTCGGTGTCCGGTTTGACACACACTATCCAAACAAAAAAGAAAGTGTCAACCATAACTTGTTTGTTGGTACAACAGTATTTCCCAGTTTAGACATTTTTTATTTATTATATTTTTTATATATAAATTATTATTTTTTTTAAAACATGAGAAGCAGAAGCACAGGTCAGGATGAGGTGGCGTAACGTCAAAGTTCATGACCACCCTCTTCACCTGCTCCCAGCAGTGCTCTTTCACTCTCACTCTCTCTTTTTCTACATACACTGTTTATTTTGCAGTTTAAGAGTAGTCATCGGCAAGATGGAGAAAAAAAAAAAAAATGGGTAAAATGTGTGATTTCCTTTTTCCCCCCCTTCTTTTTCTTTTTCTCTCCCTCTCTCCCTGTTGCTCGTTCTTTCTCTTGGTTGCCATGACAAAAGGGCTCTCTTGAGCTCAGCTGTGTGGGGAGCGCATGGCATCATAGTCACGTGGGACAGCGGGGGGTTCGTCACTCGAGGGAAAAGAAACATGGCCACCTTTCACAAGCCCTCTCCTCTTGCCCATTACTTGTTTTCGCGCTCAGATGTCGCTGGACATGTCGTCGTGGTCTCCCGATGACAGGTCGCCGTTGGCAGTGAGGGTGGTGTGGTCATTGTGACCAGGGGGCATGAAGGCCAGGGCGTAGGGGAAGAGTTGGTGGCACGCTGCCCGGTATGACTCCAACGTCTTTTGCTGGTCTGAGCCCAGACTGCCGTCCCGCAATGCCTGGAGCACCTCAGTACAGATCTGATGCCCAACACAGACAGACAGACACACAAATAGGCAAAATTACTTTTACCAGTAATACACACTTTGACCATCAATACACCTCTTTTTTTAAAACTATCTATACATATCTGGTTTTTACCAATGCGTCAAAATTGGCTCAAAGTATCAAAGCTTAAGAGAAGAAACAGTCTGGAAGTGATCATTTAGTACCTTGATGCTCTTTCCACTGAGTGACTCATCCAGACAGGTGGCTAACTCGGCAGCCATCTTCTCTGTCGATGGATCCAGGTACACCATCATCTTAGCAGCTGGGAAATAACACAGAGGGCTCATTATTGTGCCATTTTGTATTTTACCCCCTCTAACTGTGTACAGGTAAACAACTGCTTTTGTTGACTGCTGCTGTAAATACTGTGGGGGGGGGGGGGGGCGTGTTAGGCTGTTTTAGAATTTTCTAAAACAGCCTATCTCCTGGTGAAATAAACCAAAATGCTCACCTGCCGCCCGGTGTGGTATCGAGTGGTTGTGTTTGCTCAGGAAGTTCTTGTTATAGCACTGGGGGTCGTGTTCTCCAAACAGCCGGCCTGTCTCTTTATTCAGAACCGTCTTGACCGCATCGGGCAGGTCCTTGCTGCTGGACACTAACAACGCAGAACATGGAGAGGAACTTAGAATGAATCCACTTTTTTGACACAATGACTAAAATGGTAAATGGACTGCATTTCTACTCCTACGAGCACTCAAAGCATTTTATAATGCATGCCTCACATTCACCCATTTACACACATACATTCACACACCGGTGGCGGAGGCTGCCATGCAAGGTGCAGCACCTCTACCATCTGCGCCACCATCGCCCCATGAATGATTAATCATCCACGGGAAAAAACAATTTAACACTTCTGAGGACTGGGCAAAGATTCTTATCTCCTGTACTGATCTATGGACGGTGAGGAGGCAGAGTGTCGTACCTCCTCTGAAGAAGCGCACCAGGCACTGGTGAAGCCACGGGTGATTAGGGTCGATGGAGAAGGCCCTCTTCACAGACTGCAGCATCAGTAAATACTTTTCTATAGACACAATAGAGAGAGAAAGAGAGAGAAAGACAGACAGAGAGACACAGACAGACAGAAAGAGAGCAACAGAGAGAGAGAATGAATTTTAAGGTGTGTTTTGCTGCACAACATGTGAGAAAGTTCCACTGACAAATGTACAAGTCAAGTCTATTTCACCAGATTAAAAAAAAAAGTAAAAAAAAAACCTCTCCTACATACAACATGAGTCACACAATGTTTCTCCCTGAACTCTGTTTGTAGACAGAACTTCATTCCACAAGTATCCTTGTTTACAGACAGACAGACAGACAGACAGACAGACAGACAGATAGACAGATAGATAGATAGATAGATAGATAGATAGGGAAATGAACAGATAAGTAGGTGACCAAAAAAAAGGTGAGAGAGGACATTGGGGAGATAACTTGTATAATTTGATCATTTGAAGTACAGGCTAGGATAACAATGCTATCTGATATAGATGCGTGTTGCAATTCTGTGTGTAAAAAAATCATGCAGTTATGCATTGCTGGGTGGGTGCCTCCCGACTCACCTTTCCTGAAGTAGATCTCAAAGGCAAGCAGGTGTGTCTCAATCTCGTCCTTCACCAGGTTCTTCAGTGGGGTGAGGAACTTTACTGCCTCCTCAAGCGGATTCTCTACCTGCAGAGAGAAGAGAGGGCAGGGCTCAGGTGAGCGAGTGTAACCAAAAGCATGTGCGTGCGTGCACACACACACACACACACACACACACACACACACAGGAGCTGACCGAGATAGAAACAGAGACTCAGTGACTCAAGACACACAGACAGACACACATACACACTCTTACTGGACGTTCTCCATCTCACATCAGCAGGAAGCCCAATTACACCCACCAACCAAGTGCACAACTTCTAGGACCACTTCAGTTAACAAATTAAGCATCTACATACACTTCCTCTTACAGACACACACACATTACCTTGACCAGTTTCTCAGGTATGAGTTCTTCTTTGGGGCCACCAATCTCCTCGTCATCCTCCTCTTTCTTCTTCTTCTGGTTCTTCAGCTGTTTCTCCTTCTCCGCGTTCTTCTTCTCCTCCTCCAGCTGGGCCTTCTTCTGCGCTCGCCTCTGCTTGTTCCGAAGCTTCTTCAGCTCCTTGTCCGTCAGGTTCCCTGCACACACACACACATGCTCAAATGTGAATGCAACAGCATAAAAACTGAACAACAGACGACTCACTGCACTTATTACATATGCACTATGTGTACATGATCAAATACACATGCTTTGCATTACATGTAGTAAAATTCATGTCTAATTTAACTGTCTTCACAGACCTAGTGTTTTATTTTCTTTGTTTGATTTTATTTTTACAGTTGTTTATCTACAATACACTTTTGGAACATTCCCCAAGTACCTGTCTCAGCCTGGGACTCCTTGTTGTCGTCAGTGAGCGGGTTGTCGTGGAGACTGAGGTAGATGCTGATGGCGGTGCGAGCGGCCTTGAAGTAGAAGGGGTGCATGCGCAGTACATCCTCCAGCTTGAGCAGCTCCACGTAGGAGCGCAGCGTCATCTTGCGCATGCAGTACGTGTGGAAGTCAAACTGGTCGTCCGTGATCTCCACAAAGTGCTGAAACGGACACGGAAAGAAATGGATGGTACGGTGGCCCAGTGATGAAAGAGAAAAGGAATAAAACAGAAGAAATAAAGTACGACGTCTAATATTTCTGATGTTTTTCAAAAGAGGAGATCAGATTTCACGACTTAAGCCCAAACCAAAATAGACTGCTTAGCCATTCACATTTTGCGCACTACTTTTGCACCGTTCACATTCCCAAGATATACATTTGAAATGATAAACAAACAACCTACCAAACAAATAAAAATAAACACACAGACAGATTCTTGTCAAACAACAGACTGTAATGCTACAGATACACTCCTATCCTAGATTTTGCTTTTATCACCACAGAGTCAATGTGTTGCATCACAGTTCGACTATAACAGGTGATCAGATGACCAAGACGTGTGACTGGGTCCAGGAGTCCAAACAAAGGTGCAAACTCTCACAAAGTAAACAAATTGTCTTTCACAGGGGAGCTTCATTGTCCCAGGGTGCCTGGTGTGGTTGCCGTGTGCTGAGACGGGATGTCAGACTCACTCTCTCGATCTCGTGGCATTTCTTCAGCGCATCGCCGTACTTGTTCATGTTCTGGTACGCCAGCGCGCACTCCGTCTGGAACCACATGCACTGCATCTCGTTCAGATTCTCCACCGCCGATGTGCCTTCCTGTGGAATAGATGCGCACACACACACACACACACCAAATACGAAATCAGTACCACTTCAATGTAAGCACTTTCCATGTCACCTAAAGTGAAAAAAGTCACAGATACATTCTTTTTCTCATGCAACCGCAAATGCTGCACACATAAAAACTCACTTATTCAACAATCCATAGACAGACACTGACAGACACACACACACACACACACAGGTACACACACACAGGTACACACACACCCGTGTGAACTTGGAGCACATTTCTTCCGCCTCTTTGACCATGCTGGCCTTCAGCATGTACTTGGCACATTTGGAGTTGATGAAGCGGTCAGCCGTGTCCAGAGCCTGAGCCTCGTCCATCCAGTGGGCCGCCTCGTGGATGTTACCAGCATGCTTGGAGAGACAAGGAGACAGACAGAGAGAAAAAGAAGATGTTACGATGTAGACAACAATGTAAACAAACAAATACACACACAGTAACTAGAGGCAAAGCCACTACAAACAGAAGCAGTGATCACAAGCAATTCTATAACGCTAATAATGCATTCTGTAATGCTAAGTCAGAGAGAAAATAAGAAAACCAAAAAAAAAATCTGGCGATATTTTATGTTCACAAATACATAGACATATCTTAGAACAAACGTGAGAGCTTGTGATTGTGTGTGGAGACTGACACAGTTGCGCTGGCCTACCTTGTATATTTTGGCCTTGATGACAAAGAGCTCGATGAGGGTGGGCGTGCTGTCGATGGCGGCGTTGATGTACTCCAGGGCCGTGTCTGGCTGGCCCACGTGGTCAAAGTGCTGCGCCAGGAAGAACTGGACCCAGAGCAGCGTGGTCGGGGGCTCCTCTCGACCGTTATCTACCACAGAGACATGTCACATGACCAACGCGATTAACACACATACACAAAAGTTTCTTCAACACTCTCTTAAAATATAGAAACACACACAACACACACACACACACACACACACACACACACACACACTCTCAGTACATACATTAAACACTCACCATTCTGGCTGAACATTCTGCTGCTCTTTAAAGAAGTCTCATATCCCACTACCATCTCCTCAATGGCCGACACCTGATACATACACACACGCGCGCACACACACACACACACACACACACACACACACAAAAAAAACATTTAAGCAGCCAATCTCTCGGTTCTGGATTAGTGGAAGTCATCTTCTGTCTATAAATATACGTGTGTGTGTGTGTTCCTTACCTTTTCTTTATCGTGGTAGAGGGATTTGAGTGTAGTAAAAACCGGAGGGCAGCCCTTGCTGAAATTCATTCGGAGATATCTGTCCAGACACTCACGGAACTTCTCCCCTGATGGAAACGCACACACAGCAATAGTTTAGATACATTCGTATACTCATACACACACAAAGACAAACACAACAGTACACTGCTGATGATTACAAAAATTACAATCCTTATGCATATTTGTTGTTACTGCTACAGACACAGAACAGATGTATTTAGTCCCACATGCAGTCCATACACTATCCAGTGACATGTAAGACATACAGCGTCAAAAATCCTTTTGTATTCTGTGACAACTCAGTCACCACACCACACAGAGTTTATCACAAAGATGCAGATCTGCATCACAGCCTGAATATACGCTTGTGCATACAGGCACACAGACAGACACACACGGTTTCTATTTGTGTACTCGCACGCACGCACGCACTCAAACAAACAAACCTGTCAGGAAGTTGAGTGGCAGTCTCCTGGGTACCAGGCCTTTAGGGTATTTTACCCACGCGTCCTCATAAATCTTCAGCTTGTCTTCTGCGTTCGCTGTGGGAAGGGGAGGGGGGGTTGGTTGTTATGAGTGCTACAGCAAGAACAAAACCATAATCTATGCTAAATAAACTAAACAAATCGTGTGGTGTGTGTGTGTGTGTGTGTGTGTGTGTGGTGTGCGCATAATCTATACCAGGATCCAGTGCTCTCTCAAGGCCCTGGTAGTAGCTCCAGTTCTCTGGGTTTCTCTCTTGTAGTCTGAGGAAAACCTCTGATGCCTCGTCTGCCCGCTCCAACTTCAGCAGCAACTCCCCTGTGGTCACACACACACACATATGCACGCACTAAACAATTAAAACTGCATGCTGAAACAACTGCTGATTCAACAAAAATCCACCCAGCACCACCCCCACTTTTCACCCCCACCCCGACATTTAGTCAATTTAGTAGATTCAAAAACTGAAAAAAGAAAAATCACTGTAATATGAGGGTAACCATCTGGAATTGTGCAACAGCACACAAACAACCACACACCCACCCACCCACACACACACTCTCCCCCTTCTCTCTTTTGCATGCATGCACACACACACACACACACGCACCTCTTCCACAGCCACAGTCGTTTTAGTAGATTCAAACACTGAATGAATGAATAACTGTTACATGAGGGTCTACATCTGGAAATGTTCAACAACACACACAAGTATACAGACACACATTCCCTCCCCCATCCCAGTCTTTCTCTCTCTCTCTCACACACACACACACCTCTGGATTCTTCCACAGCCAGTTTGTCACAGATCTGTTTCTCGTGGGTGCTGAGGTGATCCAGTGCCTCTTTGAAGAGACCCGCCTCCCTAAGGACCTGGTTCTGGTATAGGAGCAGCTCACTATACTCATAATCCACCTTATCTGGAGACGTCTGTAAAACACACACACACAGAGTAAATTATATACACTCAATCATATCTCAAGGCCGACAGCATCCTTCTTGTATTCACATGGTGAATTTGTGTCCCACAGACATAAGGGTGTGTAGGAGAGTATATGTGACTGGCTGGTGTGGAATACAAGTCAGGCTAGTTAGCATCCATCTAAGTCTGTGTTTGTCTTTCTCTAAAGAGAATTAGGAGGCTATGGAGGCTATTTCTGTGCAAATGTGTGTGTGCCAAGGTTTGTCTGTTTGTGCCAGTCTAGTCAGTTGGATGGGATACTATTTCAGTGCATGTATATGTGTATGTGTTTCTATTTTTAACTGCTCAGAGCCTGAGAGTAGGTGTGTAAGAGGGAATGTGTTCATGGGAGTGTGTTTCCATGGACAGACAGTGAGTGTGTGTGAGTGTGAGTGTGTGTGAGAGAGAGAAGGAGAAGGAGGGAGAGAGAGAGAGAGAGAGAGAGAGAGAGAGAGAGAAAGGACGAGCTTTGCAAATGTACATGCATCAGTCTGAATGTCAGTGAGTATGTGTGTGTTCGTGTGTGGATATGTTTGTGTGTGACTGGCATACCTGCTGTGTCTTGCGGAACTCTTCCACAATCCTAGAGGCCATCTCGTAGTCCTCCAGCAGGTGGTAAGCAATGGCGTAACCGATCCATGAAGCCCTCTGGGCCGGCCGCAGCTGCAGCAGCTGGTACCGCGTCTCCTACAGCACAAACGCAGGCAGGGGAGGAAAAGGAAAAGGAAATAAGATATAAATATATACTGGCATCACACACCTCCATCGAGAAACATTCCGAATGTTCTAGAAGAATCCAAATCAATCTATAAAAGCAACAAGCTTCAGTGGATTACGCTTGCATGTCAAAACTACTGACATTTGAAAACATGACACACACAATAAATGTTTAACATCCCGACAAAGTTTGCTAACTCTCTCTCGCTCACACACACACACACACACATACACACACACACACACACACTCTTACTCTGTAGCCCTCCAGGTCCCTCATCTGGATCTGCAGCAGTGACAGGTCTCGGAGGATCTGCAGGTTGTCTTTGTCCCACTTGAGGGCATTCCTGTAGCATTTGATGGCCTCGTCATACTTCTTATCCGAGCGCTGGAGCAGGCCATACACGTGCCAGCCTGGGGCAGTGGAGTCAAGGAAACAAAACCACCATGTGCACATCCCAGAATTCCCCCCTCCCCCCCAACACACACACACACACACACCTCTCAAACTCTCACTGTTTGGTCTTGCCCTCCAGCTCCCTAAGCGTTTTTCTGAGGGGCTAGACCTCTACCAGAAGTGCTGAAGGATACAGACATGACTCTTCAGGTCATTGCGAAGGCCTCGTCTGACAAGGTCATATGCTTCCTCCTTCTTTCCCAGACAATTGAGAGTCAGCCCTTTCATTGCCAAGGTTTCTGTGGGGAGCAGATGGAGAGACAAGAACAACCAGGAGCGAGCGAGAGAGCGAGAGAGAGAGAGAGAGAGAGAGAGAGAGAGAGAGAGGCAGGCAAGGAGGGAGGGAGGGAGGGAGACAGAGAAAAACAAACAGAGGAATGATTAAAAAGCAAAACAAAACAAAACAAAGGAGCATGAAGGATGTCAGACAGGTCAACTGTTGCTAGGTGAACTGAGCCCATAGCCTTACCTCCATGCTCTGCAAACTTTGGATTGGATAAGATCTGTTTGCAGAATTTGAGTCCGTTCCTGTACTGCTTGTGCTCGTAGCATCTCTACAACCAGAACAAAACCATCACGATATGACAAACTTCACTGTTATGATGTGAAAGTAAGAGCATACAATACACACTCATCAAGTAAAGTGGGTAAGTTCAGTTAACAGTCCTAAAGCAGGGGTGTCAAACATGTGGCCTGGGGGCCAGATCCAGCCCTTCACATCATTTTATGCAGCCCTATTTAAAAAGCTTAAAAAGAATTGTACTTATGTGGTCTGCTTGAAAATAGTTTTAACAATGAACAAAATTATTGTTGGATTTCCGCAACGCAACACTGGCAACTCCGCATGCACAGCATGTCGCTACTGAACTCAACTATGGTGCATCATGGAACTGCTGATTGACAGTAGAGAAAGACAAAATGAAGTGGCAAGGAAGTCAGAACAGATGCATTAGAACTGTGCTGGTGATGGTCAACGACACAAGGAAACATGCATTTTTTTTTTTCACCCGGCAGTTTGGTGTCATGCATGCAGACGAGGTATGGCGGTCATCTGAGAAAAACATAAAGCTGATGTGGCCCGTGATAAAAATGAGTGACACCCCTGTCCTAAAGAAACAAAACAACACAAAAATACATACATAAAGTGTCCACACTATGTGCTTCATTTATTTCACCAGATGTTTCTCTGTCTCACAAATTCTCTCATGTTTAACATGGCTAATTCCAAAAGAGAGCATGTAAGTGACTTTTCTATAGAGCTGGCATTTACAGAGACAGTCATGTGGAAAAGCACTTGGGGTCTATATTTGTATGAGAAATGCATGCAGAGCACTTGTAGTGGTGCTGGGAGTCGATATCAATAACAAGCAATGTGATCAAAGAGTAGTGTTAACAGGGGTGGGGAGAAACACAAGACAAAGTACTGACAGAGACAAGCATCAATTACTGCAACAGTGTTTGTACTTTCAATTAGTTTTTGTTTTTCCCTCGTCTCCCCTGGCAAACATAAGAGTCATACTTTGGATGTCCAATAATGTTGAGGCTACACAAAGCTGAAATACTGGACAGTGTTCAAGCTTTGACAACATCATACACCCACATGGGCATGCAATGTAACGCCTGCCAACTCTAGCCACAGGGCTAATGTGCCGGAATGTCCCTTGGAATAGTACGCCCATAGTGCTTGTGAGCTTGTGAGGCATGCACGGCACACGAGACTGCCATGCACCTCTGGCCAGGCAAGTGTCAAGATAAGAACCACACAAGTTTGTCCAGTTGGCTTGGTTCTAACGGCTACATCCCTAGAATAACTTCAGTAAGATAATAATTAAAGGTCACATGGTCTGCTGATAAAGCACAACTGGTACTAAAACAATGCAGCCTAAAACAAGCCACTATGTTTACCAATATTTACCATGCATTACTTACCTGTAATTCTGAAAAGAATTATTATACTGAAGTTTTGACCTCCAGCATTAGATATAACTGCGAGGACGCTTTCTAGGAAGTGTACTCTTTCTAGTCAAAACTGAGACAAACAAACGGCTTTGACCGAACTCAGCACTGCCAATCATTTGAAAGTTAGGTTGGGTTGGTCCAAAAGGGTTTAGACATGGATCTACAGCCACCATCACTTCAACGAGAACATTAAGTCGAACTAAGCTTTACCGTTTGCAAACCAGCGGGTGGCACTGGTGGATGACCGATTCTGTCCATCACGCAAACGTCCTTTGTCGAATTAACTTCATGATGCCCTCAGGTGACAGCGAAAACACAACGCATAACAGAACAATCGAATATGGAAGCTAGCTTCATAAGGTCACACTACGTTAACATTAGCTTACCTCCAGTTTCTCACTGTTCACAGAGAAAAGCTTTTATCAGTCACGTTTAAGTATGCCAATTTGGCAATTTTAACACTAGCCAAACAAACAACTAAAAAACTGTCATTAACTAAATGAAATAAAAGTTGGACAAAGCACCAGTTAACTGATACCTGCATTGTCGTTTATTTCCACTTTGATTATGCAGCAGCCTACAGCAAAGTTTGCATTAACGTTAGTTCATTGTTGATATCAACTATGCTCAATGGTGACAATCAGGTCCTTCACACACTGGTAGTTAACGTTAATTCACAAGATAAACTTAGTTGCAAATGCAACGAAAGTCATCAAGCCAGTTAAGTCTTGATCAACTGGTTAGCCTGACATTTACCCCTAGCACGCTAATATTAAATGAACCGAAATGTCAACCAGCACAACTGTGTGTAGGGATAGTTTGCTAGCTCACACTACCTACTTGGGTAAGCGCAAAGCTCGATTAATCAATGTTTCGGATGGTGATGTGCTAGGGGCTCCGCACATTGCCGGGTCAGAAAACGTAGGGTAGCTAGGTAAGTTATCTGACCAGAGAACCCAAAATAGCTATAGACACATGCAGCTAACCAACTTAGCGATAGCTTGCTAAGTTACCATCGAATCAGGGCTAACGTTAGTTTGTGAACCACTCACCAATATTCTCTTAAAGAGAGCGTTCTCTTTAGGCGGTAGGGTGATCGAGGGCATTGTTGAAATTTTGCTTGCCAAAGCAGTGCACACTATGAATCAACACATCAATCAAGATCGTAAGACCCAAATTATGTATCTCCTTTCGGGCTGTTCCTTGAGTACAGGACACGGACTAGTATCTCGATCACACAGGATCCAATGCCTCACGTGGTGACAGCAGGCCCCCTTTAGATCCAAGATGTCTGCTCACCTTCTCCTCCGGGTCAGAGTATTCAATGCGCATGCGTGACCTGATGCCGAACATGAAAACCAAACCAAAATAAAAAAAACCCTGCAGTGCTTAAAATATTTTTGAGTCTATCTTTATTTTACCCTCACGGTACTACCACGGTACATGCCTTAGTGGTAGGCTTATTCATTGTATCTTTGAGTAACCTAGCCTGCGTAGGCAAAGCTCTTTGGCATCATGCCTGTAGCAGGTTGGGAGATATTCACCTTTACTGTCATCATTAACAGTAAAAAATAATAAATAAATTATAAGGTGTACTATTTTTCTCTCAAAGTACCTTATTTTCATCCCTCAGTTCTGAAGGGCATAATCACTTTGTACTGTGTGTTGGAGATGGAGAATTAACAGGCAATCATCACTCGACTGTGAGGAGAGACGTGAAAATGAAAAGAAGTGTAAATGAAAAGACCGTGGTTGTTACATCCATTACAGTTATAAAAAGATGACTGACAGAAGAAAATGGTACTGAATCAAAAAGAGAATGCATCAAACATTCTATCATCTTAATTTGGTTGCATGCCTTGGGAACACCCCTTTTCCCTTTTCCCCATTACATCGGTTGTTCTGTATCTCTATTACTTTTACTAGCAGTACGTAGAATCGATTGCAGATCAATCGAGCGACGTTTCTGCTACCGACAGTGAGAGGACATGTCTTTGAATCGGCTATTTTTACGGACGGCAACAGTCAGTAGGAGTAAGTTCAGATTTTTTTTTTGTGGCGTTATTTTGATGTTGATTACAGCAGCAGAACTGAAAATGCAGAGTAGACTGTTGACATTTTTAGGTTGTCCTCGGGCCTGACCTTTGCTTAGCATGACAGCTAACAGTTATCCAGTAACGTTAAATCTTTACCAACGTGGAGTAGTGGTACAATATCGAATCATTTTTAGACCACTTAGCCCATTACGATGCGTCTGCTGTGTTTCTGTATCTTAACTAGATAACATTTGGTTAGCAAAGAGAGTAAAAAGGGTACGGCTCATGCCTCTTAAGACGTGTTCTATTAGTTAGCCTGTTTGCTCGTTTGGGCTATATGTTAATATGAGCTTGGGGTTTGCAACAACCTCCCCAGATCAGTTTCTGTGTAACTTAGGTGATGTAGCGATGTGCGTACGTAATAGAGAGTCTATACACAAGGAGGAACATCAGGCCATTTGCCAGATGCACGCATAGCTAAGCATCTCCTTGGAGGTTGCAATCACTTCCCCAGGTCCGTTACTTTGTGATGTAGCGATGTGTGTGTGTGAGATTTGTTTCAAAAGGAGGAAACTCAGACCACTTGTAATGCTTAGCCAAATCAGATAGCATGGGTATTGTTTCAGGGAGACTAGTCAACTGGGCACCTGAGAGACAACACTGTTTTCTGTTGAATGATGAAAATGAGCGGAAATATTTATTTTGTCTGTTGCAGCTGTTACTAGATCTGCCTTCACGTCGTCTAAACCAGGCACAACAAATCCCAACTGGTTTCGAGTGGGACTTGCTTTCGCAAGTGCTGGAGTCCTGTGGGGCTTGGTAATTGCTATCAATATTTACTTTTATGGCTATAATACATGATAACAACAATATTAACTGACTTTACTTCCACCTATTTGTTTCTCACTCTGTCTCACAGCTTTTCAGACAACACAGTGTGGATGTGCAGGAGTACAAAGCTAGCCACGGAATCGAGTGACATTTCTTATGAATGTAAGTCTACAATTAGCTACTTATTATACTACAGAGTTATTAGCTATAGCTGTATTATATTGGCACAGCTTAACACTTGTACACACTCTACCTTGGATTGGATGCAGTATCAGCTGACCTGGGGTGCGTTTCCAAAACTATACTTGCTAACCAGTTATCAACTTACTTGGTTGGCAATGGAAAATTGCATTGCAGCCAACAAAGTTGCTAACTTAGGCAAGGCAGTGTGTGTACAAGTGCTAAGCTAAGCTGTAAAGAAGGGAGGGAGGAAAGAAGAACTGAATGGAGGATGTCCAAAGAGATTTTATTCTGCCCTTGTCAGTGCTCCATGCAATAAAATTGAAACTCATTAATTTGAGTGTCTACCTTCATGTAATGTTAATGAAAGTGTTTCAAATGCAGAGCAATAATCTACTAGAGTGGTAGTATTTTTTCTCTGACAACATCAGGTGCCAGATTAAAACTACATTTTTCGGTGTTGTTTATGCTGATACTTAAAGGAGCAGTAAAAGCTTTTTGTTATCAAAATAAAGCCCTGCATGTTCAGAAAATTTAGTCATGGAGAAAATGTTCACACTTTTTCTCTTTTCTTTTTCTGTCAACAGCAGTCATGATGTGGGAATACCTGGTGATCTAAATGTTCCCTGTTTTTGGTGAACTCCTGAGTGGCCCTCCCCCTTAACTGTATATTTCATAGGTATTAAAATATGAATGACTTCCGGTCAAATTGTATAATAAAAACGTTTATGTACTAACATGCATTGTCTGAAGATGTCAGTGTCAGTGAAATTATTTCCCAAAGTATTGAATGGCAAATGTAATGCACTACATACTTTTCTGTTACTTCTGTTATACAAACAACATGTATGGCAAAATGCAAATAATGAGTATAGTTTCCTGTGAAGTTTACACCAGTGTTTCTTAAGAAGGGTTTAAGGCTTAAGGCAGATTAAATGCATAATCATGGGGATTAGTTTCTTGTTGGCTTTTCACTTTTATCGTTCAGTTGAAATTGGACACTGTGCTCACTGTCACTGTCACTTATTAATGCGGCAGGGTTTTGATACACACCAATGCCGATAAGGTGATTTTTTCTGACACGCACACCAAATAAAAGTAAACTACTTCAGAAGCCAGTTGCAAAACGTTGCACCATGTTGCGACAAAACACGTGGTTCAATCTGCGAACCATAGCAAACTGGTGCATCGGTTGAGCTCGCACCAGACGTCTGCTCTGTTTGAAATGGTGTCGATCTCGATCTGTGACAGTCAAGCAAAACCTGGAGAGAAAGTGAAATTAAAGTTTTCGCAGCTCTGTAAACCAGCCTATTCTATTTTTTTTTCATCAAGCATAATTATGTAAAGCTGTTCAATCCATCTAGTTTTAGTTTTTGTATTTGTCAAAATACGGTTACGAAACTGAATTACAATGCTACTTTGCATAATTAGCATTGCAAATATAGCGCATCTCCATGAATCAGTCACTCAAAAGTGACTATTCATCTTTTTTCCACCATGAAATGCGGTTCAGTCAATCTAGTTCAACTAATCTGATCCTTATGCATAGGCCTACTGAATTATTATTGCACAATGTTTTCAAATTGCATGTCTATGCAGGATATGCCAGTGGCAACTGCAGTGATGGCAAAGCTCTAGAAAATGTTTACAAGGTATTGTGTGCTTTTATGGAAGGTAGTCGACTAGTTTTACACCAAAACTCCATTGTGTTGCAGATTCAACAATCACAACCAGTCACAGAGTCGTTAAGATTGGTTTATTATAGTTTTTATTATATATCTATAAAAATGGGTGATAACATTACAAAATGATGCCACTGCATAACAACATGCTTTGTCATTATAGTCAATACAGAAAACATAATACAACAGATGTTGACCCAACATTCCTAACAAATTAAAACAGATCGTTAAATATTGATAGATTATCAGCGGTGAAACAAGACTCAGTATGGGGTAGGACCACTGATTTTAGGGGTTATTCTTTTGAGACCCGTGGATGGTACTGTAAAATACTACAGATTCAATATGCCGTAATACCGATGAAATAGTGAAATCTTTTATGAAAACTAACAAGAACATTACGTTCACTACAAAGACAGACTTTATGCTGCACTGAAGATGGCTACACGTATTGTTAAGCGTGATTTACTATTTTATCGAATCAAGGTCGCATCCGCAGTAAATAAAACTGACCTTTACTGCATCCGCAGTTAATAAAACTGAACTGAAGGTGGCTTCCAAGCAATGCATGCTGGTCTTGATTTTGACTGAATGGAACTTTGTCATTGGGCAAAAGCCCGTGATACGCAACCAGAATGCAATGCTTTCAACCAAATATCTAACCCTCCAGGCATTCCGAACAAGCCCATTAGTTGAACGTGATGACGTCCACATGTTTATTCCGAGTTGGAACCCTGGAACCCTGGAACCCACACCCTCAACAAACTCAGTGTTAGGTTTTCAAACCTGAATGGGTAGGTAACTGTGAACTGAGAACTGTGAAGTAGTTGCTGGGAGAAGCAGTAGCATATGGACTTCGGGAGGGAGAGTAGACATGGATTTAACCGCTAGATAATGCATTTGGGGCTTTAAAAGCAAATTCGGCTATTTTATTTGTCAGGTAACCTAGCCATCGCATGATACTATGAGTAGAGACTTTAACCACAATAGTAAATAAATGGGAAGCATTATTAGCTGCTTTGGCATCCGTAAACATTGTACATGAATCGCAATAAAAAACAAACAAACAAAAAAAACAATGAACTTAGAAGGAACATGTTATTGTTCATCACAACTCTCTCACTTTGTGACGTCAAAGGAGGAAGTCTTGACTACAGGCGTACGTCATAAAGCAACACGCTTCTTGAGTGGAGCAGCAGGACTTCCTCTGCGCATCCCCTCCCTCTTGACCATTTACCACACCGCTTCTGAGCAAGTCAGCCAGACTTACAGCGCACGTTCACGCCGCATTCCCGTAGCTGTTGGACATCGCACGGCCATGTCTCTGTATCGGGCAGCTTTGCAGAGATGTGGGCCCCTGGCTCGGCATTTACTCACAAAATCACCACTCTCTCATCTAAACCGAGATGGTAAGTGTAGGCTATAGAAACTATAGTACTTTGTTGTAGACCAGTTTTACCACGCTTCAGATGAACATTTAGCCACCTTACGTTGGCATTTAGTAACGTGAAATGAATGGGTAAGACCCAACCCGCTTGTTTAATTGGAGAATACCGAGAGACATGCTTGGCTATAACCAGATAGAACACGATGTACTTTGAGAATCTGAAAGACCTGCACAGTTCCATAGGTGTCCGGGCAAAGCTATTTTGGAAAGATGGCACCCGCGATTAAGGGGAAATGAAGGTCAGGCGAGGTATTTTCGTGATGATACAGAAGGATTATTTATTTGCTTGAAAATAGACAATACAGCTGACAATATTACGCAGACAATATTTCTACAAAACGTGGGATACTGTTGAGCAAGTGAGCGATAGTTATCGGCCATTGACAAGTGTATAATTGACGTTACACATCAACAATTCTAGTAACTAGTAATTGCGTCTATATTTTGGCCAGTTTGTATCACAAGCAGCCCAAAATGGAAGACCAGGTAACGATGTTTCTTTTGCTAGGCCTGCTACTATGTAGCCCTAGGCAAACTTCGAAACGTTACATTTTACCTAACTGTGAGGGATGAAACGATGAGAATGGTCTTATGAAACGAGTTATTATAGCGCATTAATTTAGTTTGACGGGAGTTTTAAAAAATCCGTCCTATGGTTAACTTTATGAGGTGTACTTCTGATATGTGACCTTCATTAGATCAAGGGTGTCAGAGAAATATGGTTCGAGCAGAGGCTCACGTGGTATATCCGTGTGACGTCGAGTCCAATGTAAAGGCTGCCAGTGCACAGGGCACGCGCTACATGGAGACTGTCCGTAGCTAACCCTCGTGTACTTTGCGCTCGTGCATGTGTGTTGCTCATGAGGTTGCAAAACTAGAAAATGGCTGAATAATTGAAAGCTACACTCAAGCTTTACAGCGTTGTCGTTCTAAACTGGGATTACATTCTTTATCCCCAGTGTCAGTGACACTGCAGTAGCCTGAACGGGGTTGAGGACGAGACTCGACCCGTTTAAAATCCGTACAGCCACGTTGCATGCAGGAAAACCTTGTGGTCTCCTTTCGTTGATGTATAGCACTGTATGGCGAGATACTAGAAACTTGGGGGTTATAACTCAGGACGAAATATGTCCGTGTTTTATGTAGCCACGCGGTACCTAATAAAGGTACATGCTGTACTTTCGAGGTCGAGGTCTCCCTTATCCATTTGCTTAGCAGTTAAGGAGCACGTGCACACTGAATATACGCATTTGTCACAGTTGGATAGATTCATCAGCGATGATGTGCCGTTGAAACAGCCTGTTGTTCCAGAGACGTTGCACAAAGATACACCAGGTCAAGGCCAGAATAGTCTGTCAGTTGAGTGTGGTTTAGCTGATTAGGCTGTGCATGCGTGACCAACCCCACCTTGCTGGCTTGGTGGAGTGAGTGGCATGTGTCCGCTGTACTACTGGCAGAAGGGCAAGATAATTCTGACCTCGCTGCAGGCTTTGTCTTCCCTAATTTCCCTCAGTCCAGTTTGGATGGACACACACGCACACACACCTTGTTTGGTCACCTTCTTGCACACATGTAAGATGTGTGAATGCAAGATGTTCCTGTGTTTATACATCCCTCTGCCCTGAGAAAGTCACAGTTCAATCCAGTGACACAGCAAGTCAACACAAACACACATGCATCCATGCCTAGTGGGCTACTCTTGCCTGCTCCTTCTCCCTTACCTCTAAGTAGTTACCCTTTGACTCCTGAGACAGATTAGCAGATTAGCTGGTATAAATAACACGGTAGCGTCTACAACTCATTTATCACTGCTGGTCCCAAGTGACAGGATTAACTTTGTGAGAATATGGGAGAAAGCTAATGATTTAGTCATGACAAGGGAACAGTGTTGCCTTTAATTGGGTTTCCATTCATTACCGTGTTTATGGTGGGAGTTTAGGTCTGTCTAAATTTAGAGCATCTTGTAGGAGGACCGCTGCTGTATATCTGTTACTTGGGTAGTTCTGTATGAAGCATTAATGTCATACATTGTGCACAAACACTTGAGGATTTCTGCACCGCCCTATGAGCTGACGCTGTATATTCTCACCTCCTGATTGGATGAATGAGACGCTTGTAAGAATAAGCCCCTTCTGTTTGGCAAGAATGGGTTTTGTCATACAGCCAAGGAATGGAGTAAACAAGACATTTGGTCCAAGCGACGCACCACAGACGTAATGACGATTGCCCCGGCCGGAGGTTTTATTTGTGTATTTGTGTTTACGCTACAGTTGTAGCCAACATGCAAATAGGAGGATGTCATTGTTCCTAACTGCCCCTCTATTTACCATGCCATCTTTAAAGTACTTTAGATGTACTTACTGACAGTTTTGTGTAATGTCTTTGAGGAAGCAAAACCAAACAAGATGAGCTCTGACAGGCATATTTCTGGACACCTAAACCTATCTCTAGCAATCCAATCAGGCCAAATCCAGTATCCCCTGCAAAGGGCGAAAGCCTCTCAGACACTGCCCTATAGGTCCTTGTCCATTCTGGATCAGTAGTTTGCTTGGTTTTGGCACCTGCAGATTGGTTCCTGTGCCAATCTTTTTAAAGCCAGCAGTGGCTCTGGTAATGAAAAAGAGCTTATTTTTGGACTGAATATAAGAAGGGAATGAGTAGGGTTAATCCACTTATGGTCACTGTAAATGGGTGATAATTACTATAACAATATGGCAGCGTTAATATATCTATGCTTTGTTGTGCCTTGGTAATTGTCATTGCAGCACATAATGCTGTCACTTGTTTCTGAATTGGATTTGATGTTTGGGCTCTCAAACACTCCTCACTCTGCTTGTCACTGGCTCTTGAGAAGGCGTTAACAGCTGTGTGGTCTTTCCTCAGATTGTTTATTAGTTTATGTTGATAACCATCTGACTCCACTGTGTGTCTGCGTGTCTCTGTCTGTCATACCCCATTTCACCACTGTGTATGGTTGCACTGTGGTCTGGCTTTTGTTTACTCTCTCTCTTTTTCTTTCTTTCTCTCTCTCTCTCTTTCCCCCCTCAGTCCCTCGAAGGACCATGTCATCAATCCCTGGTGGCAGCGGCGAGAACATCTTGTATTTTGTGCTGTGTAGTGGTGCTTTTGCTGCTGGCGGCGTCTATGTAAGTAACGTCGTTACAGTTTCCTTCATCGTACCTTACAAAATCCTTTCATAAAAGCTTAGGCTAATGTTAAGTGTGAAGTATCTCCAGTGCCTGTCCTTGTAAATGCTTCTGCCTAAAGTTTCCTGTGTTCTTTGCATCTCTTTAGGCTTACTCAACCGTAACAACAGACCATGGCAGGTTTTTGGACCGCATAAATAACATTAACGAACGACCCAAGACCGAGTGGAAGCCCAAACCATGGCCACCCAAGAGTAAGTCCTGTCTGGGGGTCCTTGAGCCCTTTTTGTCCCTTCCAGTGACCATATTGGCCTAGCCACACCTCTGCCAAGCACTTTAAAGGCTGTGATGATGCTAGAAGAGACAGTGCCTGGTTGCCTCCCCTACATACTTTATTGGATGGCTCATGGCTGCTTTTCTGTCAGGTCACCTGCCACCAGCTCGCTCACCGCACCATGATAAGCAGACTAGCTCCTCTGTTGTTAGGCAGGGCTACTCAGGGCACGGACTGCATGACCTAAGGAGGGAGAGGGGGATTCAGGGAAGCCGGAGGGCTTGAGGTCCCTGGTAATCCTGTGCTTATAGGCATCTCTGGATGTATGTGTTTCAAACACGTCCTGTTCCATGACCTTATGTGCCCCGATTACCGACCCCACGCTTATAACTCATTCTTGGCACACACACATGTAGACGCCTCCTCACGTTCCCAGGGCTAGGCTAAGTGTACGTGTGTGTCCTTATCGCACAGGATATATTAGAGGGGTCCAACCTGCACGCACATTGCGCAGTCACACACTTGCTCTTCACTGTGTACTCATGTAACAGGCTTGTTTATGCGTGTGTGCTTGGATCTGTATTTCCCATTTGCAGTAAAGCCTAAGGGCTTCCCTGCTGAGTTTCCTGCTTTAGCTTTATCTGTTTCTGTAGCTCAGCAGGAGGTGGTACAGGTCACTTTATAGGGTAGCTCTCCCCGTTTTATCTGTTGAACACTTCACTCACACACTCACTCTTTCTCTCTCTCACACACACACACACACACACACACACACACACACACACACACACACCACACACACGCTCGCATACAATAATTTCCTGAATATAAGCCGCACCATGTAGAAACCTCAGTGTCAGTGTTTTATGCAAACTAAAAAAACAAAACCATGTATTGACCTCACCCTTGTGTTAACCTCATACATGTATTAACCTCAGTTTACTAAACATTACCTATTGAATCACAATCAGATCAGATCAAGTAGACTGATGAAAATAAATGCAATCCTGTATATAGCCCTTACCCATGTATTAACTTTACAGATGAAGAAAGTTTGCAAAATCAATGTATTAACCTCAGTTAATAATCAGGAAATTACGATATTCACTGCTACCACACAGGGATGTCACCTTGGTTCTGACCATCTGTTTTTAGCAGTAGTGTGGGGCTGTTCACCAGCTTGTGTGTCCACTCCCCCTGCACACTCCATTGAATTGAAAGACCGTGTCCTTTTTTCAGAGACTACAGCATCTATTTTCAGGATCTACTGCTGATTCTCAACCAATGAGGACTCCCCCTGCATACTGGAACCCCCCCCCCCCCCCCCCCCCCTCTCGTGTTCATGTAATCTCTCTTGGTCAGTGGAGCTTAAGCCAGTCAGCCACGCTTGCCACTGCCAAAGGCTACTTCTGATGTAGAACAAAACAAGTGTCCAAGCCAGGGCCAGCTACTGTACCGACACGCACACAGGCACACACACACACTCGTGTTGGTGGAAGTAACTTGTTTTAAAGCTTGCTTTATGGATGTCACTTTTTGACTTTCACATGATATGCATAGCCATCCAGTAAAGATGTAGGATTTTGCTTTTGTGAAATTTCCCGCTTAGTGACACGTTCACTGTTTATCTCTTTGTAGGGGGTGAGGATGAGGATGAAGGTGAGTCCCTTTAATTAATTTTAACAACTGTCATTAAGCACACTGTCACTGTGGTATGTTGGTTGAACTGCATGGATTTGATGCTTTTCTAAGTGTTCATTCATTGGTCAGACACTTTAACATCCACTAGGGTGTGTTTTATCTGTATGTCTTCACTTTTATATGACATTAATGCTAAGTTAGCAGCTAAGCTAACTAGCAGGGATAACTAAATACATTCAGATCTACAAAACGGGGCCTTTCAGAGCAATTTGTGTACCAGCTTGGAGGCAGTGAAGTTTTCGGAGAATTAATAATAATAACTAATAGTTTTCATGACAAGTTCTCATGGTTTGGCACCTCAGCCTCATGTATGATCTAGGAATATGCTATTTTTGTCCTGACCCTGAGCCTAGTTCCCCCAAGCACAGCTGCGGTCACCTTAGACTGTACTAAAATGCTACATGCAACACACAGTGGCAGGTTCTAACAGTAGCATAGATTTTTGAACTAGAATAAGTTTCTGTAGAAGAATGAAAGTTGCCAATCTGATTGATTCAATCAGAGTAGCAACTGGTAATGTCATTCTACAAGATTGATTACTTCATTGATATACAAAGTTCTCACAGTAAACTTCAGAGTTCCTTTTATTTGAGGCCATCTTCCAAAAAAATCCAAAATCCAGTAAAAAACACAAACATAGGGACATTGTTTTTATCAGAGTGGTTCTTAAGTTGGTTCTTGTGATTTAAAATACTGTGAGTAGTCTTTGGTTTTGAAGATGGCTCCCATTTTGGAGATTCTGAAACTTCACTGGATGATTAGCACTGAATGGCACTTTCTATTTCACATACCTGAGCACAATGGTTGCCCTGTTCTGACCATAAGAGACCATAACAAAATATTCACTCCCTAAACGCAGAAGTAGTCTAGTTTGTAGACAGTGAGGACTATGATGTTAAAGGTCTGTATTTATACATTTATGGACACAGTATTTAAGGTTTAGATAGCTGCTCAGCTGTTCCATTTCTCTTTTTCTGTGAGTATTTTGTTGATGTTCCCAAGTGCACAACACAACATATTTGAGGGCCAGAAATTGGCTGTTGCGACATGACCTTAACATGCCCCAAGCATTGTCTGCTGTATTTTAGAACAGCAAGACTGCATGCGTATTCAGGAGAATAATTGCTTGTAGATGGGCTGGTGTTAAAAAGTGTCCTGTGTAAAAAAGGGTCAGACATTAATTCACTAGATTCACCGTGGCCCTAGTTAGTTACTGTTTCATTGTTCTTGCTATACTCTAGTTTTTGAGTCCTTGTTTTTACATTCCAATCTGCATGTGCACCTCATCCAGCTTGTCCCAGTCCGAGTCCACTTCCAAATAAACCTGTTGATCAGAACAGGGTTTGCCTTGTTTTATCCCAACACACTTAAATCCTAATGAACTACCCCTGTTCAATTACACATTGAACCTATCAGTCTCTCCTGCCTCCTCTCAACTCCTCCTGCCCTTCCTCCAAGCATATACCAAAAAAGGAATATAGCAGTAATCTTGCTGGAGGGCACTGCAAGAAGGTGGTTGAGTAACACACCTGGGAAAGTTGAGGTGGAGGTCGAGGAAGTGGTAAACCTGATAATAGAAGAGCCCAGAGTTCTTGTTGTCCTACCTAAACAAAACCAGCAGGCAACTTTATTAGCAGGTTTACCACTTTCACTAGGTTAGCTAAGCCAGGTTTTATCACTTAGCCACCTTCTTGGAATACCCCCCAGGAGTCAGTCAAATGGATAATGGCTTTGTTAGTGCTCTGATGTGTTCAGCATGCACTAATGGGTTGTGTGGGTGATGAACCTTTCTTGTCAATTGACTAACCTCACATTTAGTTTATAAGAAGGAAGGAACAGTTTGAAAGAACACCTACATATTTGTTTGTTTCTTTCTTTCTTTAAAAAAAAGAACAAAGCAAAAACAAATAAACAAAAAAAAAAAACAAAGCTTCTAGTGCTCCACGATAGTTTTGCTAACTCTGTCTCTGTTTTGACTTTTTCCAGCAATTTAACTTATACTGGGCTGCAGACAACCTTGGCCCAATAGTCAAGAGTCAGGACTGTATGGATCATCTCTACTACTGCTACTGCTACTGCTACTGCTAATGTGTCATTGAGTCCTGCTCTACAAGTAGTGTTTTTGGCCTCATTTATTGACTTTTCGTTGACCTAAGAATTAGACTCTGAAATCCAAATTAAATGACTTTTGTTTGCATTATGTATTTCTGAACCAAAAATGTGCAGAATTTTGTTTTTTTTGAGTGTAACTTATTAAACAAAAACGCACAAGGAAGCACCTGGGTTGTGTGTCTGTTACTGGATTTTTCCAAACTCATTCATAGCTTTGAACAGATGGTAAGGCTCAGCCAACCTTTTTTTTTTTTTTTTTTTTTTTTCTCAATTTCCTCTCTTCCTCCCTCTCTCCCATTTCCCTCTTGTCTGCTCCTCTTTGCCCTCACTCCTTCACACCTACCCTCTCCTCCTCTGTTGGGTTTGCATGCAACTTGCCGTGGGCTTTGTGGGTGATTTATAGTTGTGTGGCTTTGCAATTTTCTTTTCACAGGTGATGACTGGTAAGACATCTTTTGTGCGTATGTGTGAGTGCATGCGTGTGACTTGTGGAAAAGTTGCTAGTCAAGGACGGTTCTCCAAATTGGTGCTTTTTATCGACAAACTGAGTTAAGTTAACACTAAAATTAAGAGTGCATATCCATCTGGAATGCTGAAGTGGACATCAGATATCAACTAGTCCTTGCCACCTCTGGAAGAAATCATGACCAGTAGAGATTTACCAGCTGAACAGACTTAAAAAAACAAAAAAAAAAACTGTTAGTGGCGATAGTTATCCAGGTAAGCAAGAGTGAGAATGTGTTTGGTTGTGTAGTGCTGTGTGTGTGTGTACGCGCATGTGTGCGTGTCTTAATTCATTGAACTCAATTACTGTTTTTTTTTTCCTTTCTTTTTCCCTTTTTTCCTTTCCATCCTGTACACTCTTTTTGCCTTTTTCCCCCCTGGCTCTGATCTTCTCGTTTGACCAGGTGGTGATGAGGGTGGTGAGGAAGGAGAGGAGGCAGCAGAGGATGGAGCAGCTGAGGAAGCAGCTGAGGCTGGAGAAGAGGCCACTGAAGCTGGGGAGGAGGCTGCAGATGATGGAGCCCAACCTGCAGAAGCTGAAGCCGAGGTTGCAGCGGAACCAGCTGCTGCTGAGGAGGAGGCCGGGCCCGTAGAAACCGTGTTGGAGACAGTTGCTGAGGCTGTCGCAGAGGTCGCGGAGGTTGTTGCCGAGACGGCAGAAGCGGTTGTCGAGGCTGCGGAGGAGGTGGCAGCGGTGGCCGAGGAGGTGGAGAAGGTGGCCCAGGAGGTGGAGGCGGCGGCGGAGGCTGTGGCGGCGCCTGAGACTGTGGAGGCGGCATTGGCCGAGGCCATGGAGGAGCCAGCAGCTGCGGAGAGCAACGGTACGACCAGCTCCGAGGAGACCGAATAAGAGGCCGCTTAGGCCTGAGGGTACACACACACACACACACACACACACACACACACAATCACATAATCTCTATTTTGTCCCTGGCAGATGCACACATAAATACACTTTTACATTCTCCCATACATACCCATTTTTTCCAAATACACACACAAACACCCTATTCAGGAAAAGGCTCCCCCCCCCTTACCCACTTCCCAGCCTCTTGTTATACAGCACAGACAGAAACCAATACACACACCACACACACACACACACACACACACACACACACACACCACACCCACCACACCCACACCACTCACTCACCAGTCGAATACCAAGGTAAAGAGTAAATCCAACCCAGCCGTGTGGCAGTCAGGGATGGCATACACTTTAGTTTCCCCTGTATCCGCACATGCAATACAGCTCCAGTAACAACCCATCTCCTAGTGATCCTGTGAGGCTAAAAGTCCAGTCGCTCATTTCCACTAAATTCATTTTCTTTCAGTGGTAGCAGTTTTTACGATCAAACCACTTAGTTTGCAGTAAACACTGTTATGTAGATAGTATTTATTGGAAGGTAAAAGTTGCTTGTTTTAAAGAGCTGAATGTGCACCTGTGTGAACATATAAATGGATTTCCCTGTTTTTGACCGCGCTACCTTGAAATCCTTTCCTTATTGTAGATGCTTTGTGTGTTGTATAGATTTTTGGGTTATTTTATTTTCTATTTTTTTTGCTGACTATGGTCAGGCACTGTAAAGGCCAGTTGTGAATATATTATGAAGTCCTTGGGGGACTTTTAAGATTTAAGAAAGGCTTCTGCAGATGTCTCTATAGATGTCTAGAGTTGGATTCCCTTGCCGGCAGAGATGGTGTTGGAATGAACATACAAGTCACATTCGTGTTCCAATATATCCATGATGTCATCAGTACGACCCAAGTCACTCTGCCACTCTCTCAGTGCAGTGTTTCTGCTGTTGTGTGCAGTATTTTTGGTGAAGAATGGCACCTGTTTTTCTTGTGACCAAACCAATGGAACAGACCCTCCTGCATTTCTCTTCTGACTCCCCTTCCCTCTCTTCTCCCAGTCTTGTCTGTTTTTTTCCTTCAAACTGACACACCACTAAACCTCACTCTGTTTACAAACTCTTACCAAGCCCACCTGGCTATGACCTTTAACCTGTGACTTGCCTTATGTTCATAGCAAGGATCAAGACCAGTATCCAAACTACAAAACAACTTGACAAGTGAACTCAAATATGTTTTTTTTATTATCTTGATAGTTTTCTTCTGTCATCACTTGTGTATTGTAACCACCAAGAATCAGTTATGCTTTATTTGGGAAGTGTTAGCGATGTGTTTTTTTTTTTGTTTTGTTTTTTTTTCTTTTTGACTTTCTTTCTTTTAAAACAACTTGTGCTCTTCTGCCAGATATCACTGAGTTGCCACACGCCAATGGAAATGTGAATTTAAGCTGAAGGGTCTAATACTGCGGCTATGCATTGGCTGCCCTTAACTCCAAACATCATCAGTAACTTGTGCAGGCTATGCTACTGTAACCTTGTGGTATTCATCTCTGATTACTCTCTACTGTATTGGAACTGCGAGGAATTCTAGATGTTTTAATGGGAAAAGCTAGTAGCTTTAACTTTTGTGTGCTCCATTCAAACTGCTCATTTTAACTGGATCAAGCAGTAGAGAAATGAATTAAACTGGACAAGGGAATTTCAAGCCATTAAATAAAAGTATTGAGAACTTCAGAACGTATCCATCGTGTTTAATTTCTCTTGATTGGGTTTGCCTCTGCTAACACTGCTGTGTCCATCAAAACAAATAAGGCCAAATAAAGCATTTGCTTCATTAACCGTGAAGGTCAAGGTGTCTCCTACTAAAATACAAAACATTTTAACAATTGAGCAAGTGTGTTCCTTCATATAGCAACTCGAGTGCTCTGCCATCTACAGAAAGTAAACATTTTTTTTGTTTTGTTTTTAAAATGTTTTGTGGGTGTTACTTTTGGTGTGCGCATTGCTTTGTGATATTTGGCAGGAAGGCCTGGGTCACAAATTTGCATAGGTTTAAAGAATGTTCAAGAATGTATTCTGTCTGTCACAAATGCAACTTCAGGTCAGCGTCCAAATCAGCCTTTTATTTTGAATTATGTCCAGAATTACTCATCACAAACCCTTTGATGCACTCTTCCTTTAGAAAACGTCACATTCCGACTCCTTCCATAGGACCTTTAATTTTTTTATTCTGCTTGGTACATAACTAATTCCATATTTAGGATTAGCGCAAGCATCTAGTAGTCCTGAGCAGTCCTATGGTAAACCCACTGAACATTTCCTTCCTGATCACTAGCTCTTCCTTTTATAACCTGTATTTCATTTAATTACCATTTTTTGTTTTTCCTTTCTGTTTATTCTGTATAAAGTTGTCCACTTTGCTGTTAGGAACATTGAAGGGAAGAATGTTGCAGTAGATGTGTGTATGTCATGAAGTGCAGTGACATTTGCATATGGTTATTACTCTTTAAAAAAAGATGAAACTTCGAAGTTGCGCGCTCTCTCTAACAGCACACCACTGTTAGTTACTAACTCATGTTACATATTACGTATAAAAATACGTAAAAAAAAAAATTTTCTTGCATGGTCACAATTTCTGAATCGCCAACATTCAAGTTCATATTTCAAGTAAAGGCTAAAAGAGTGAGCTCCCAAGGAAGACCTTTTTATACGGTGGTATTTTACACTACAGCAAAACATGACTGCTACATTAGATTATCTCATACTTTTTGTTATATAGGTCAAGGGCAATGTCACATCAATGTTGAGTGTTTTCGGAGTTTCCATAGGTATGGGTATCCTGTTATTGTGTCCATAAATCGAATTCCCTTGAGGTCACAAATCAAATGTAAGGTAATCATCACAAATTGATTGTTATGTATTCGTTTTGGGTTGAAGTGGGAAGGGTGCTCTTCTTTTAATTCTGTGTTGAGTGAGTGATGGGAGGCTGGTCGGTTCTGTGTTACAGGGACTGCAACGGAAACCCTCTCCACAGTACTTAGCGCTGTGACCCCTGTGGAGCTGGCTGCAGCCTCTGTGATGGAGCCAGTCCCGTGATCCCTGTAGAAGAGGAGCCTCTTGTTGTGGAGGAGGTGAAGGAGGTGGCACCAGCTGCTCCCGAGGAGGCTCCAGTTGAGGAGGCCGCCCCTGCCCCGGCAGCTGAGGAGGCCCCACCTGCCCCAGCAGTTGAAGAGGCTGCCCCTGCCCCAGCAGTTGAAGAGGCTGCCCCTGCCCCTGCAGCTGAGGAGGCCCCAGCTGCTCCAGCAGTTGAAGAGGCCGCCCCTGCCCCGGCTGCTGAGGAGGCCCCAGCTGCTCCAGCAGTTGAAGAGGCACCAGTGACCGAAGCCGTTCCAGTGGTGGTTGAGGAGGCCCCAGCTGTGGAGGCAGCTGCTTTTGCTACTCCTGCAGTTGAGGAGGCTGCAGTAACTGAAGAAACCCCTGTTGTGGTTGAAGAGGCCCCAGCCACTCCAGCAGTTGAGGAGGTGCCAGCTGCCCCAGCAGTTGAGGAAGTGGTTGCTGCTCCTGCTGTAGAGGAAGCCCCAGTAGCTGAAGAAACACCTGCTGTACATGCAGCAGAGGAGGCACCCATTGCCCCAGCAACAGAAACAGAGCCTGTGGCCCCAGCAGCTGAAGAGGCACCCATTGCCCCGGCGACAGAAGAAGCACCTGCTGCTGTCCCAGAAGAACCCAATGCCCCAGTGGCTGTGGTAGAAAATGGTGCAGTCCCTGAGCAGGTAGCAGAGTCTCCTGCAGGTCCAGAGGTGGTTGCAGAAAGTCCAGTCGTTGCAAGCGTGGTTGAGGAGATCGCAGCAAGTCCTGCTGTGGAAGAGGTTGTTGTTGAAAGTGTGGTCGAGGAGGTCGCAGCAAGTCCAGTGGTGGAGGAAGTCACAAGTGTGGGGAGGTTGCTCCTGAGAGTCCAGCAGTTGTAGAAGTGGTTGCAGCCCCAGCTGAACCAGAACCTGTTTCACCTGCCCCGGCTGAAGAGGCCCCAGCACCAGCTGGTCCCAAACGGGAATACATTATGGTTGTCCTGGAGGGGGCCCCAAAGTCTGACAAGAAGCCCAAGGTACTGGGGGTGTCCCCTGTGACCGGCAGGGTCATCCCTGCTCCCGATGATGACGACGAGCCAGTTGTCCAGGTAACAGGTAATTCAACTCTTTGGACTAACACACATGGGAAGGGCGGCAGTGGGAGGAGATAGCCGTGACATCACTTCCTTTCCTTCATTCACCTTTCGGGCTCATGGCGGGCTGTCATAATGCTGTCATCACTAGTGCATGGCAAGAGTACCTGAATCTCATTTCACTCTACATTTTATGTGTGTGTGTACACAAATACTTCTGCTTACAATGTCAGTGCTTGTGTACCTCATTTCACACTGCGCCATCTTATCTTCTGAAGGCTTATTTGCATATAATTTTTGTGTAAAATGTACATATAATTTAAAGCTTTTTAATTTTTCCCCCCAGGGCAAGAGACGACTGCTTAGAATTCAGATGCAGTAAGATCAGCATATTGGTTCTGTAAGGTAAATTCCTTAATCTACATTTTCAAAAATTCAAGTTTATCCTACAACTGCCTTTTAATCCTACACAGTCATTATAACACTATAGTCATCTCAAACCATGGTGGTGCAGCCTTTGTTAGGTGGACTACATGCCTTCATTCATATTAAGTCAAATGAGTTTTATTGTCATTTCAGCCATATACACTGTATATAGTGAGACAAAACAACGTTTGACCAGGCTGGTTGTGGTTCCACATTAAGACATCAAGACAGGACAGAAGTAGACTTGTAATAGAGCACTGATTGATTGTAGATAGATTCACAGTGGGGTGGAGGTAGAATATAGTGTTTTTTGCAGAAATAAATACTGAAGCATATATTTTGCATAAGTCTCCTTTAATATGCTCTTTTCAAAGGACCTTGTATCCCTGGATGGTGAAATCCCATGCCCCAACAGGAAGAAGAAAAAAATATGGACGTGCCTTTCCCTCTTAACCCCAGTACCAAACTTTTCTCCCTCACCCTTTACTGTCTATCTGCAGGAAGTTCTTGGTTTTTTGTTCATCCTGGTTCCTTTCGAGTAAAAGTATTTCATGCAAGTACTTCTGCGGTAAACAGCCCTCACGCTCCCTAGTCACAGAGCTGACCTTGCCATTGAAGGCCACAGAGGACATGCACAATCTGGTCATAATACTACTATTAATACCGTTTAATATAATACTACAATTAAGTCAGAACCTAATTCATTACAGTAGCTGCACTACTACTGCTGATATTGTCTTATATCAGTCTGGAGGATCCTGAGAAATGCATGTGAAATGGTAGTGTAGTTTGCTGCTCCAGGAGTCTGTTCACTCAAGATGTAGTGCATCAGGTGTGGGCCCCAAATAGTCAGCAGTGTGGTGGCTAAATACATCTCCTTGGCTGCATGTGGTCGATGTTTACCACTACAACTCTGTCCTGTACTGAGCCAATCTCTGTTACTCTCCTTCACACCCTCTTTACTGATGGTATAGGGCTGTGCTGGTAAATGGAATGAATTGTTAAACAAGCTTGACCTCAGGGTCAACTGAGTAGAGAAGAGCAACGGCTACACTTCTAGTAGCGTCTTGGGATTCAGCTTGTGTTGGTTTCTGGTTAGTTTAGTCTACCTCAGCCCTCACTCTTACCAGGGCCATGGTTCCTTAGCTCCTTGCCAACTGTTGCCATACCAATCAGCTACACTGATCCCAGCAAAAACTGCCACAATAAGCTGTAAAAAACCCTTCAAAAACCCTCAGGCACTCCTACCTATCACCAGTTTTAATATATAGAGTATTTGTAAGGAAATGTGATATTTATTTATCAAAATGTATCCACCACAGCAGTACACAAGTCCTTGCTGTATTTTAAAAGATTACTGGCATGTTTGAGGAATCATGGACCTAAACTTTACCTCACTACCTCTCTCCTCTGTAGACACTTCAGTCCTTGATCTCCCACTCCATTCCTCCTGGAGATAGCAGTGTTAAAGCTTCTTTTTCTATGCTCTCTTTCCAATTACAAGCAGGTCAAACACCAACAGCAATAGTTTTGAGATAAAAATCAAATCGGAATATTTCCCTTCACATGGTTACACAAGTCCCATAAAATCTCTCAATTGAGAAGCACATGAAAATTGATAGTGCTAGCTTTACCAGCAACATCTAAATTACCTCAGGATTGACATGGTCAGCTTTTCTGTTAGCATTCTCTGTCTTATCAGCACCCGTGTCTCTTTGTCCCCACAATTATTGCTGCCCAGATTGTTACTTTCAGGTACATAGCTGCAAGACAATCCATATCCCATCTCTGTTGAAATGGTTGTTGTAGTGGGTACCATTACTGACAACAGACTGTTCCGTGCTTCATTAGTGATTTATAAAGATCGTCCAAGCACATGACTTGTTAGGCACCCTGTGCTACTTGTGTGATTCAGCAGTGTTTATTTTGTTTTTAAACACTTGGTTGGTATAAGGAAATCTGTATGTGTAAATTTATTTTTGCATAGTTTTTCAGCTTGGCTTGCAAGAATTTGCAATAGACGTACCACTCTTCGGTGTATTTTCATTTAATTCATTCATTCAGCTGCTTCTCAGTAGAATATTCAAACTGCTCTGTGAAATGTGTAATCTCCTTAAGCATCCAGTATCTCGGTGTATGCCTGTTTCATGCATATATATATATATATATATATGTTTTTCCAATGCATTTTTGCCATGCTGTCTTTAATTCTGATTATGTTTGAAGAAAGGGACCCCGAAGTGAATGTAAGAACACAAGATGAGTAGCTTTCACAGTGTCTTTATATGTGTGCTCACAGCTTTTTTTTTTTTTTTTTTTTAAGTTTCAGCTGGCAGGGCATGTGATATAGAACCTTGTGCTGCTCTGTTGTGTTGATAACTGGTGGTCCACCCTGGTGGCCAATTTACTGTGAATGTAGACACATTCTGCCTGTTTGAAATAAAGAGAGATTAAGATATTGATCTGCTGTATTTGTGTGTGTATTTGTCCTAAAGCTTTTGAATTTCAGCTATGGTGACTGACCGTAACCTCCACGAGGTGGTGCTGCTTACACACACACACACACACACACACACACACACACGCGTACTAGGCCCTATTGTCCTCCTGTTTATTTACTGATGAACTGGTTTTGGCGGAAAGGGGCAATAAATAAAGGGTGTTCAAATACAGCTGGGGAATGCACTGCAGACCCATTCACTGGAGTTTTAAAATGAGTGCCATTGGGCCCAATGAAGATATCAGATGTATTAGAAGTATAAAATGTACTAACAAGATTGAAAATCCAGTCGGCTACACAATGAATAGGGTCCACTACTTACCAACCAGTGATGGCTGATTTGCACCGTTGTACACATAGGCCTAGACCATGTGTGTCCGTAAAGGTAAGAGTAGACTAGAATAGGCCTGGCCAAGTAGATAAATAGAAATTGGTGCTGTCAATTGATAATTTTTTATTGCAATTAATTCGATTAAGTTAATCACTTCATCACAATAAAGAATGTCACACATACTCATGGTTAGCAGGCCTGCTTCAAATCTACCATGGTTTGGCCTTTTCCTTCCTTACTATTAAAAGAGACACTGCATATTTCAATAATCTCGTTGTTGTTGCAAAAAAAACTTAACTATTTACATGGTTTCTGGGCAGTCAGTTTATGCTCCGTTAACAAGTAAACTTCTCATGACAAAGTACTGCCTGCTGAACAAAGCGCTGAATTTAAAACATCGCTGAAAGATAGGCACAGTACAGTCGAGAAATCCTGACACTGAATTCAAAACAAATTAGTTACAAAGTAGGGCTACATACACTGGACTATGTACAGTTGCTAAAAGTACCTAGTGGGCTGCTGAAATACACCGGCAAACAAAACAAGTCGAGGGCCAAACTCGACCAACAGTCCTTGCGGTGTGAGTGAAGAGGCCACTGGTGGGTAGTGTGACCTATGCTTCATGATTAATTTTGATTAATTAGATTAATCACATGCGTTAACATTGACAGTACTAACTTCAAAAATTCAAAGACAGAAATCAATTGTTTGTTTAACAGTAGCCTAAGGTTGCAACGTGTGTTCTTCAGTAATGAAGAAAAACATGCCGCAATAAACTGTCTTGAGTAGGCCTGTGTTGAGATTGTCACAGGTTTTAAGTAAAATATTTTGTTAAAACAAAATATGTCATTACAATATGAGACAGCACTTATGCTACAGACTGGGGATTGTTTTTGGGCCTAAAAAATAGAATTAACCTGATGAACTAAAACAAAATCACATAGGTTGCATAAAATGATATTCCCATTTCTGCAAATTACCAGAATTTCTGTTTTTTTGTCGGATACATTGGAAAAAGTAAAGCATAGTACGTGACGTCATGCCACAGTGTGTCAGTCGTTGGCAGTTTCTGAGAGGTTGACCTGAATCCCTGAACGAAAAACTGAGCCGAATGAAAACAATTGAACAGAAAGTACTAGCTATACAGCTATTACGCGGCTTTTTCTCTTTATCAACGCTGTAAACTATAAGCCACATGGCGATTTTACTCGTTTGATTGTCTCTAACGAATGTGTATTCCGTATGTCTAGCATTACTTTTGCCAGCTATGCTTAGCGAGCGATACTTCAAAGCGCTAGAATTTTGTTGATAGGTTAGCTAGTCTCTGGCCTGCTTACTGTGCTGGCTAGCAAGATAGCTAACATTAGCCCGTTTTTAGAGAAGGAGGCGCCGTTGATTCCGTCGTTCACCAAGCTTGTTAGCTGTCAGCTGATGAATGGAAAGCACTGTGGCCTTGCTGGTTAAACTGACGTGAACTGGTCAGGCCTCGTCTCGGCACTTTTCTGATTCAGCATCTAAAAGGTAAGCAATACAGAAAACGTAGATGGTAGTCAAAGATGAAATTGGATACCTTGCATAGATAGTGGTAGCTTCCTACTCGGTTATGTTGGAGAGTTTTGGTGTAGCTACAGTGTAAACTACAGTGTGACGTTAACATTGTCTATCAGCTAGCTAGCTAGCGATCTTAACAAAGTGTAGCCTGCTCGTTAAGGGACTGTTCATTAAACACCAAGCTAACCAGTTAGCTAACAAGCTTTTTATAGCCTGCTGGTAACTTCAATTTTCTGGTTCATTAAATATTCGCTGGGCATTGTTATGAAAAAAGTTGAAGCTGAAAGGTTAATCCTAGCAAGTCAATGTTTGCTAGGGTTATTCTGTTTTGATGTTTACGTACAATAGCCACCAGACATCCTCTCGGCCTGGGCTGGTTCCAGCACATTTGGAGGCTAACGTCAGAAATAGTGTCCGAGGTTGTATGTTAGCAGCGAGCTGATGAATGTCTGTTTGCAAATTCTTAATATAAGTTGGTGTTAGTTTGCGAAGTCAGAGGCAACGTTGGTCTGCTAGCGTTACATGATATATTAGCAAACAATGATATCTAGCCAGTGGATTTTCCTCTAGTCTGTCTCACTGTCTTGCGCATTATGTTCAGTTGTAACAAAATCTTGAAAGCAGTTCGGTTTTCGGTAACCTCATACTAGTGGTAACGTTTAACAGTAACATCGGGGACCATAGGATAGCCTATGCGTTTGCTAGACACTTTGGTTGCAACTATCGCAGGCTCTTCGCAGGCCTATTGTAATGGCAAGAAAACTCAATTAGAGGAAGGATGGGGTGTAGTTCACCCTGAGAGTGAATGTTTGTGTGGGTGTCTGTGCCTATGTAATGCCTTTGTAACCCAGAGAGTGCTGAAGTGCTTGTAGTGGGCTGTCCTTGCTCGAGGTCTTGCCAGACAGGAAATCTACGTAGTGTGTGCAGTTCCTCAGAGGTAGTCAAAGGAAACAAATCGTTGACGTTTCATACGATTTTGTGCTATATTATCAACACATTGGGTCTGGATTATGGGCTATTTTTAACATGGTATCGAAGTTGCAAGTTCTTTTTGACATGGTATCAAAGTTGCAAGGTCTTTTGAAACATCCTCAAATCTTATTAGGAGTTAAACTGTCTGTAGAAAAGCCCCAACTGGAAGAACCTCAGTCTATGTGGATTGCACTGGTTTTCACTGTGACACCACAACCCTTTCCATTTTGTTGTTTTTTACATTCATCATAAGACATACTCGCCTCATAATCACCTCAGGGCCCTCTTTGTAACTCTCTTGTGCACATTGTACAGGCAAATTGTAGGGTCTTGTGAAAAAGGGGACAAGCCTGTTTCTTAGACACATAATGCCAACTCTGTTGAAACCAGGAAGTACTTGTGGAAACAGATGCAGCAGCACGTCAAGCAACACTCAGCTTATGATGCGGCGTGTGCTCCCTCCCATAGAACCTCGCTAATTGGCACCATGTACTGCTGTAAGCTTCGGGAACTCAGTCCCATATAATGATGTGTTTAGGGAGTGCTTTGAAGGGCTTGGTCTGTGTTTGTGTGTGAGGATTGTTCGTGGCATGGAGCTGCTTTGCTTTGGCCTCAGGGGCATTCACAGAAACAGAAGTGTGCCTGAGATTCAGAAGGCCCCTCTGGGTGTGTGTCTCACTTCTCTTTTTTTCAGTAGGACACCAACAGAACGAACAGAAAACGTCAGTGACCGAAACCATTATTTTCAACCGAATAGTCCGGTGGATTCTTAGTCTCAACATGACAGTGGGTCCACTCTTTGGCCAAAACAGAAAAGGCTCTTTAAAAAGCCAGGCTTTGGTGTTCCACTTGTGTATCTGGAAGGTACAAGCAGTAGGCCTTGGCTGAGAAACAAAGCCAGTACACAAAGCGAGTCAACAGAAAAGATGCACAGTGGTAGCGCTATCTAGCACAACAAACAGTTTATCCTGTGGGAAATCACATGACACACAGTTGCTTTTCCTTCTCACCTCTGTTTTTATTTGGCCCAGAGAAGCCTAGATGGATGTGCACCAGACGTAAAGGAGTTATCCCCTTTTTTTCTGTTTCCCTTCTCAATAACTCTTTCACTAATCATAGGCTGCTACCTGCATTATTGTTCTTCCTTAGAGTTTTATCCTTTGTTTTCTCTCCCTCTCTCTTTGCCCTCCCCGCCCCATCTCTCTGCTATGCTTTATCTGCTGATTTATTCTCTCTCTTGCCTGTGTATAGTAAATTGCATGTTGCGACATCAGATTGCTGTGGACTAAACTACTGACTCAGTGCAGGTTAAGATATCCATAAAGTGGAGTTGGTGGAATCTGAAATGTGTTGAAGGAGGAGGGAGTGAGATGGAATGCTAACACGTAAAGCTGTGAAATCCCTCTGGATAATTGCCTCTAGTATAGATTTGTCCAGAGGGAACTTGCTTGAAACCGGAGGATGTTGGACAAGTGGAAAGACAGCTGTGCTCTAGGCCTAACGTACAGAATGACACACTTTGTGTCACACAAGTTGTAAGTCGGGTTTTGTTATTTAATTAAGATGTTGTGTGGAAAATGGAGCTATGTGAATTGTTCCTTGTAAGTCATTTTGTGGCATATGCTAGTCATAATTTAAATGATTTTGTATATTTTTAAGGGTGTCATTCTGTTTTTATTGAAGGTTGTTTGACTGTTGTTCCATTGGTTTTGGTGTGTGTAACACATTCCTTCTTGAGGCTGATAAACAACTTTAACTATGCAAGCAGAGATAAGAGCTGGAAATGAACCCAAAGGCTTTTAGAGCAACACTGTTATCAACACTGTTTATTAGCCTTGTTATGCTGTTGAGTCTGCTTTATTTTACCTAGTACTTTTATTTGCTGTTGTGCAACAGATGCGTATTTACTTTGGTTGTTGTTTTGACACATCATAAGACAGTTTTGCCTGCTATACTAAGAGAAATGTTTTGGAGCCATTTACAGGAATGTTTAATTTGAGGCAGTTACCAGTTCCTTCTTCCTCCCTCCCTCCCTCTTCTTTTCCTGTTCATAACTCTGTGAGTCAGTTGCAATTCAGCTCCTTTTGAAACACCCACACCTGCAGCCCGGCACATGGCTGCATAACTTGTCTCAAATTAATTCCAAGTGCAAGGCTTTCACGCAGTAAGAAGCCATGGCAGATTCAAATAGGACAGCTTTGGATTTGCTGGAAAAGATTTAACTGTAAAGCCATTTCCTCACTGCTGAGATTGGAAATATTGGATATAGATCTTTTTTTGTTCCAAAAGACTTAAATTGTAAGGCATGTTTTGAAAACTGCCAGTTACATTAGGAAATATTTATCTGTAATCTGTGAAATAGGCTAATTGTGATATTAGGTAACTTTCTTTTTGATCAAATCACCATTGAGTATTCCTAGGCCAGTCTTGCTTGGGTTGACCCTTGTACTGTACTTCCACAAGAGTTACCTACCTCAGTGAAGAACGCATGCAGAGCAAACTCACTGTCTGTTGCTCAACCCTCTCTCTCTCTTTCTCTCTACAGACTCTGCTGGGCTGGTCCGAAGTGTTTGTGTGCGTTCCAGGAAGACGTTACCATAGAGACAGTTTGGGTGTGCTGTGGGGGTGAGTCAGAGGAATGAGTCATGACCTCAGTGGTGGTCGTCGATGGAGGAGGGGCCGTTTTGGAATACGTCTCTGACGCGGAGGTGGTCTCCCAGGTGAGGGATTACACACTCATGCTTGCATGGTCACATTTGGCCTTTCATCACATAGAAGACTCACATTCACTTGATATGCTAATCACTGTCACCCCAGTTAAAAAGACCTATTGTATGTCTAAACATTACCACATCAGTCTAGTGTTAGCATAATAACCACACACAACAATGCACTCGTAGTTGTGCCATGCCATGTCTTCTAGTGTCATGGTTCAATCTTTCAGCTCAGAGCACAACACAAGAAGTAAGAAGGGACACAGTCATGAGCTCATGTAGCAGAAATGCAGTCTGAATTTCTTGGATCTTTTCTACATTTAGTCGAAAGTCAAAGTCAAAGTCAGCTTTATTGTCAAAAGCCATATGTACAGGTTGCACACATAGGATTTGAAACTACAGTGCTCCCCAGGCCACAGTGAACATGAAACATCTTATAAACAATTATCAATATAATGACAATAAATATACTGACAAAACTTAACAATATACACATAGCAAGGACAATATAATGCATCCCTGAAGACGGTATATATGATATTTAATGTTATTCCTGTCTGTCCATCCTTCCATCTATCCATCCATCTGCACAGAAGCCTTGACTTGACTTGACTGACATCACAATTTGATTGTATGCTATGGCTGAATCCTAATACTCCCCCTAATCCTCAACTTTGAACAGTCAAAGACTGCTGATTCATGTGACATGCAGATTCATCCATACTGTGCGTTCACACCAAGAGCAACTGTAGCTGTGAAATCGCTTTTGTCGCTCATAAAAAAAATAGCTGCTAAGTATCTGTGTTGGCTCTTGTCGCTCTAATCTCTATAACAACATCTTTTCAGTTTTCACTGAACTGGACTAAGCATTTGCACTGCTCTCTTAACTGTTTAGATCGTTTATATATATATAAATGCAATGTTTTATAATGTGTTGCCTACTTATACTTATACTACCTACTTATATTCTGCCTGGAACAGAATCTGCACTCGAAATGAACTTGTACTGACACTTTTGCACTGGGGTTAACATAGCATCCTCCAGCACATTCCACACTACTTCCACACCAAACAAATTAGTACACTAAAAGGCACACATAATAGCATTTATTCTCTGTATTTTTATAACGTATGTATGTCATGTGTGTGCCATGTTGTGGAAGCTTAAGGATACCAGAATTTCCTATGGGATGATAAAAGTATCTATCTATCTATCTATCTATCTATCTATCTAGCTAGCTAGCTAGCTGTCTAATTGCTCAAGATGTGCCTATTGACATTTCATTTGTGTCACGCTTGTCGCTCTTGTCCAAACAAAGTCAATTACTTCCAGTGGTTTTACAGCTTTAGTTGCTCCTGGTGTGAACACACAGGTAGGGTTAAGGGAGGACATTGTGATTCAGGCATTGCTTGTGCCCTGACCCGTCAATGATGGCTATCTTGTCTTGTTGACTGAACTACAGGAGGTGGCGTTGGATGCAGAGGGGGGCATGTGTGAGATTAAGGAGGAGATGAAGGAGGTAGAGTGCCCTGCCGTGGTGGTGGAACAGGTGCCCTGCGCTGAGCTGGAGCAGTGCTACGCGGCACAGGTGGTCGTCTACGATGACGAGACCTACCTGATGCAGGGCGTGGCCGAAGAGCAAGAGGTGGAGACGGAAGTCTTGGATGGGGCCTCAGGTAAGCCGATGTCTTTTTCCCTCTGCGAGTGAATAGAATTGCCGGTTATGGAGGATCTCTTAGTGATGGAAGCAAGAAAGATAGACCAAGCATATCACTTTCACAAGCAGCTTTTAGGAGCGGTGATGCCATTCAACTGGCATGGAAATATTTTAGATTTTCTGTCAAACTTTTCCACTAAACTCTGTTGCGGCTATGGTGTATGCACATACTGCACTGGACTGGAGGAAGTTGGACTATGTTATCCATGCCATTTTCTTTCCCACACCATAATCATGATTTGCCACCTATATAGCTCATTTACCTTATCTCTTTCCTTTCGTTATGTTTAAGATATCAAACGGCTTTGTGTGTGTAACATCTGCTGTTTATGTGCCATGATGCTGATGGATAATGTGTGTACGGTATGAGTGAACCATGAGAGTGACCGCTGGTTCAAGGAAGACATCTAGTGGCTAAACCTTTGGATGCCAGACTTGGAAAAAAAGGTCTGTAAATAACTCCACCAAAAAGAAGACAATTGAAGAAAAAAAGAGGAATTGTAATGTAAATTCATGGCTCAGCGAAATTCAAAAGGTCACGCGACTGTTGGACAGCTCGATTGCGCTTGACATTTTTCACAAAACTCACATAGAAATTTGATATAAAAAAAACTCAAACATTTTGTAATTGTTGTCTGATGTTGGTCAGAGTGGATGTTTACTCTGACTAAGATTCAAGAATAAGAAGCCGCACAAAGCTTTGTTAAACACCCTGAAGATTTGGCGCGGAATGATCGCATTTGTCTCTTGTAGCTCGTTTCCGGTGAGTGGCGGAGTAATACATTTGTGTCGCGCATATGTTAGGTGTATGAATCCGCAGCAGTTACTGGGAGAACATGGCGACTTCTCTGCACGATGAACCCGCTAATCAGCTTGATTTGCTCATCAAAGCCGGTAATAGAGTGTTTTTAGCGAAGATGTTCTCAGAAATATCTTTTTATTATTTTTTCATAGGAAAATATTGCGCATTGTTGAGATGGGAAATGGCACTCTGGTACGGGAAGTTTTTGTAGTCAAAGTAATGGAGGGCGAATCAGGAAGTAATCACCTTGGTTGACAACCTGCATGGCGTCTAGATTCATAACATTCTACATTTGGTTTGGTTAGAAACTGTTATTCTGTTGTTGCTCATGACAAGATTGGAATGTTGGCCTAAGTGTCTCCGTTATCCATGACAAGAGTTTTATATTAAAAAACGTGTTAATGATTTTAACTAACGAATAGCGGGTGATGCCACTTGAGTTGCTCTGGGAAACCAGGAAGTGTGTCAGATTGTTTTCTTTATATCGACTTATGCCATAGTACTCTCTATTATTATTAATAGCAGCGATATGTGTGTCTCGAATTACTTTGTATTAACTGTGTATTTCTAAACGATTGAATCATGGTCCCAAATTCAGTAGTTTGGGCAGAGTTAATGTTGTATTAAGACAAGTAACGGTCCCCTTTACGTGCTCACTTAAACTGTATGTTTTTTTTCCTGTTCATGGTAATTGTTCACCTGGGTTGGAAACGCACAGTAACAGAATTATTAGACAAAATGTTTGAAGTAAGCCTCTGCTGTTGTGACAATCATCACATCGATTCTAATAACAGTTGGTGATAGTTGGTGATGTTATTCTTGCTGTTGGAAGTATTTTAATAACCTTAATTCCAGCGATAGTCTAGCTGGCACGTGTGGCTGTTATAAACTTTCCTTGAGGATTTTTGACGATTCTTACAAATATTTAACGTCAAAAAGTCGACTCAGCGATTCTTACTATAATTCTATTCGTCTCACGCTTTATTATATATCGACATCAACGTGATGGCGGAAGTATTTCAGTCTTTGTAGGCTTGGTTCACATGATTGATCGTTCATTCTGGCGAATTGCCTGTTAAGGTATTTTGAAATATCCTTTTAAGCCAATGGTTAAACCGAAAAGCAGCGACGTCAGGGAAATGCCAAGCCAATGAAATAGGGGGCGTAACGTGATTGACAGCAGGTCTGGCTTGTGTGTAGCGGTAGCTGGAGAGAAAGGTTCGTGTAAACACGGAAGTCATAGCGGAGAGGACTACTTTCTGTTGGTTGAACCGCTATGTGAAAGTAGCACCAGGTTGTTATTTAACTATTGACAATATGCTTGGTCTTCTGTTCGCAAATGCTTTACAGTGCCGTTTCCCTCAGTATTTAATTTCTGGTAGTGATATGTAAGGTTATAGATGTAAAAGTCATATGAAACTCTGAATAAGACGGTGTGCATCAGAGAATATTTCTTTCTCCGATTCTTTGAAGCTGGTACATTAAAGGCATTAATTTGTTAGATGTTACAGAAATCATTGTGAAGCTATAAAAATGGTTTTGCTTATAATTCTCACTTAGCAGTGATTGTGTGTACAAAAATAGTCATTACTCCAATATCAGTTCCTCTGTAACCTGCTTTAATAAGTCCGGATCAGTAGATTCCTTGTTGTGGTGGCACTTAGATCCTGGCGCAATGAAATAGCGCCATGTAACCAAATCTGGAGAGGTCTAGTACGGCCTTTCTGAGCCAGCTTGTGTGAGAATGCACTGACTCCAGCTCAGTGACTAGATGGATGGGAACAGGTGCTAAAAGGGGTGTTGGGCACATTAAAGCAGAAGCTGGAAGGTGTCTTTTTACACTGCCTTTGGATGTTACTGTACTTGTATGCTCACACATTAATGCTGTCTGCAGTAAAATAGTAGTAAATAAGAGTTACAAGGTTCTGTTTGGAGAATGTTGTTGTTTTTTTTTTGGTCTCTTGTGTGTATTCAACCATAACTGAATAATGACTGCAGTTTCTAAGTCTCCTCCTCTTTCTTCTGTTCAGTTGAGGCATCAGCTCATGGAGGAGGAGGGGGAGGATACGTGGCTCTAGACAAGACCATTGAAGCCGCAGAGGCCTTGCTACATATGGACTCACCGTCCAGCATGATGGAGGACCGGAGTCCTGGTACATTACAAACACATGCATACAGTGGCACTGCTTATTTTCTGAGTCTATGTAAATGCAGCATCACCTTAAATATACTGAGGTGGTATTTTCTGTGGTAAATTCTGTGACCAAATGGTGGGTCTTTTACATTTCAATACATAGGAGGGAAAGGATGAATGTGTGTGACCTTTGTTTGTGTTTGTGTGTGTGTGTGTCTGTAGTGCCAGACATGTTGGGTGAGATGGAGGTGGAGGTGGAGGTGAGCACGGAGAACACGGAGCCCATCGAGCCCCTGGAGGAGCAGCTCACACTGGAGGGAGACATCCAGAAGGGCAAGAAAGGTACTTACCCTGTCTGTCTATCACCCCCCCCCCCCTTTCCATTTACCAGTATGTCTGTTAGGCTTAGTCTCATTGTCTTTCATTGTGTGTCCTCCTCTGTCCTCCTCAGTCTTGTAGATTAAAGGAGCTTTTGTCACATACACAGAAATGCTACATGTAGGACTGGGGGGGGGGGGGGGGAGGTGTTGGTATTGATAAGGATTGTGTTTTCAGGATTGAAAGCACTGACATGCTTATAGTGTTTACATTAATAATCCAGTGCAGTGTTTGTGACACACATACAGATTTACATTCCCCATTCAATGTTGTTAAACAGGCAGGAAGCGCAAAGCCCCACACACACCGCAAGCTGAACGCGAGGAGTCTCCTGACCTGACCTTCAAGAAGAAGCCCCGGGTGGGCAAAAGTAAGTGTCTGTGTCTGTGTTGGAGTGTGAGTGAGAGAGAGGGGTGCATATGCAGACTCAAGGCTTAATGTTGTCTGGCACAGAATTCAGAATGGAATTAATTATTCTTCCCGATGTTGATAACACACAGAAATAGGCTTTGTTTTAAATCCTGTGTTGTGTTTAGATGTATGATTTTTGGCATGCTTATGTTAAGATGCACCTCTAGTTGTGATGCTAACTTTGATTGCCATTATCACATGGTTTTGACTTCTGGCTTTGTTGGTGTGTTTGGGTGTCTGTGTGTGAGCGTGCCAGCCTTGCATTGATATGGTTTACATCTATATATCTATGACCTTCTCTCATAAATATTCTTGGTGTGTATCTGTGTGTGTTTGTAGACAGCACCTACCTGTGGGAGTTTCTGCTGGACCTTCTGCAGGATAGGAACACCTGCCCCAAATATATTAAGTGGACACAGCGGGAGAAGGGCATCTTCAAGTTGGTGGACTCGAAGGCTGTGTCCAAACTCTGGGGCAAATACAAGAACAAGCCGGACATGAACTATGAGACTATGGGCCGAGCTCTCAGGTATTGATAAAATGTTACATATGGCCACAGAAGTACGTTTTAAGCCTCTAGGTTATACTTTGAAGCTGAATTAATATGTTCTATGTTCTTGTATGTTACTTAAACTATACTAGGCAGATAAAGAACTGTTTCGATCATGTTCAACAAGTTGTCATGTTACAAAGACAGTATTTTTTTGTACAAGTAATGATTGCCTTTGTGTGTAGATATTATTACCAGCGTGGCATTCTGTCAAAAGTGGAGGGACAGCGATTGGTGTATCAGTTTAACGACATGCCCAAGAATATCGTCTTCATCGATGATGACAAGAGCGATGCTCCGGCAACCCCCCAGACGCCTTGTGAACGCGTAACCCCCACCACACCAACATCTCCCAGCATCCTCCGGGGCGGACGTCTGACCACTCAGGTCAAAGTGCAGTCCCCCACCGCGGCCCCTGCGCCTGCAAAACCCACCCAGATGCTCCGCATCGTTAACGTGTCGTCGGGTTCCGAGGCCTTCGTCACCCTGCAGCCACAGGGCGGCAGTCCCATCACCACGGCAACTGCCCCAAGGTAATAATATAGAATTGAGAACCAGGTCAGGATTATTAGAACGTGTGTGTGTATGTATGTATGTATGTATGTATGTATGTGTTTATGTGTTTATGTGTATGTTGTGCTGTTTACTCATTCATTTCTGTCCTCATGTGTCAACCCTTCAGGACGGACCGGGTGGCTCTTCAGGTCCCCCTGGTTATGACTGGCCAGAAGTTTTCCACGGTAACGGCCATGAACCAGCCCGGCTCGCCGCTGCTCACCACCACTGCCCCCCCGACCACGGCTCACATGACCACTGCTGTCACTGGCGGTTGCACCCCGCAGAAGGTATTTCAGATCCAGGCGCTGCCTACTATGATGCCAGCCACGGGCGAGAACGGCCAGAAGATCACGGTGCAGCTGGCCAAGCTCATCACCATTCCCGCCACCCACCTGGCCCAGTGCCAGCTGCCGGCACAGACTAAGGTCACCACCAGCACGGGCGCCCAGGGCATCAGCCTGGTAGGGGGGGCGCCACTCACCCTCCGCACCATCACACCCGTCTCTATGCCATCCACAACCGTGCATGCTCCTGCCACCACCACGCAGGTGCTGAGACTCGTCGCCCAGCAACCTGCTGCCGCTGCGCCTGCTCCAGCCGCTACTCCTGCCCTTGCCCCTGCCCACGCCCCCGCATCCGTCCCTGCCACAACTGTGGTTGTAGCGGCGGCAGAGAGCACTATTCCAGTGGTGGCGACGTCAGAGAGTGACGTCACTATCATCAAGGTGGAGGCAGAGGATGACGTCCCCACACAGGTGGTCACAGACACATCGACTCCTTCTGATAGCTGAGACTGTCTCTATCTTGCACACGAACGTGTACACACACACATTCACTCACTCACTCACTCACTTACTCACTCTCAGAAACACATTTCAGTTGTGTGTTGAAGTTGTGAAGGGAGTATTCCCTCACAGTAATGCAAAAGGAATTCTTGCTGTGGCCTGACTTGTATGAGAAATGTAAAAAAAATGTTGAAAGTTAATTCTGTGGCCAGTCTCATACATGTCTCAAACTTATTCATTTGTTTCAGTCATAGTGACTCTAAAGGTCAGATACCCCCCCGCCCCAAGGATATTTGATGTAGCATTTAACAAAAATATTGTCAAGGACAATTTAAATAAATGCATAGGACTTAATGGGAGGGTCAGTTCTTGGGTAACGTAAGTAGACCACAGTGATTACACACACACACACACACACTATCAAGAGTAACACTACAGCACACTCACTCAGAGTAGCATTGGCAGCGATGGTTGAATTAGACTTCAAACTTACCATTGGCAGAAACAATAAATGTAGAAATATAAACAAATGATTAAAAGTATTATTGAGACAATAATAGCCCCAACCCATCCTGACTTGCACTAGAATGGAAAAATAACTCGGCCAAGCTCTTGAGGAGTGTGTGTGTTTTTCTTTTTGTTTTTCTTTTCCTGAATGTGTCTGAAGATTCAAACCTGCGTCTGTCACTGTGCGAACGCGAGAACCAATCATCTGGTGCTACAGCCTGGAGATGAGGGGGTGTTATGGGGTGAGGGTGTTAAGGCACCCCACCAAAACCCTTCCGCTCTGCTTGGACTTTGGGCATAAAGGGACTTTGTACATACTGTCAATACAAAATATGAAAATCCTGAAAGGAAAAACGGGCAGCCTTAGATAAACATGAAATGAATAAATAAATAAATATGCTTTCATTTTCCTATTTGTATGTATTGTACAAGACGAATTACATTTCTTCTTCTCTTTTATTTTATTTTATTTTTTTCAAGCTACGTTTTGATATTTTGTACCAGGAACAGTGTTACTCTAGGTCTGAAGCAAAGCTTATTGTCACAGTCTCTTGGCTGTGAGTTCAATCACATACTCAAGTCCTTTTAATGGGTTGGGTTTTTTTTTTGTTTAGTTTTTTTTTTTTTGGTCCGTCAGTTTCTTTTGCTCCACCTACTGTTAATATTCTGTTTTCTTTTCTGGATGCAGCAATTGCCTGTAGTGTTTTTGCTTTGATCTTTAAATATCTATTTTTTTTTCTTTTTGTAAGTACACCACTCGGAGGTTCTCACATTTCTAGCTGTATAAAGGAGGCTATAAGGGAGAGGGGCCAGAGAGGGACAACATACTTGCGTTCTGACTTAACTAGATTGTATTTTCAACATTTGAAGCATATTCTATTTTGTTGTACTCTTATCCAAGTGTATCCAAGTAGATTTTACTGAGCTATACAGTAAAGAATACAGAAATTAAAATGATGCGTGTGTGTTTTTCTTACATCTCTGGTGCTCAGCGGTCTGGTCTTACACTTAATGTCTCATTGCACTGCTATTGTTAAAGGTATCTATCAGGGCAATTTGGCATGGGAGGTGCAGTGTTTGGCATGGGAGGTGCATTGTTTGGCATGGGAGCCCATCTCTGGCACTGATACTGCTTGCCAGTTATTTCAAGTCACAGAGAGGGTATTTTCTTCTGTATACAAGCAAGTAGGTTCATGGTAATATTTCCAGTTGTTTCAAGTAGTGTCTTTTTTTGTGGTTGGGGGAGAGCAATCACTTTTTTGGAGTTATAAAACCCCTCCTACACAACATGAAAAAATATCCTGCCTTCAGCCCCATTGATCTTCGGAGTGTATTTTGGTAATGCACCATGCCAGTCGAAGGCTTGTCTGATGGGATTAGCTGGATTTGGAACACTTCAGATTGGATCAGAAGCTCAGATCCATGGGGCACTTCCTGATCACACTCAGTTTCCTGGCAGACACGGCCCTAGCAGTGTGTGTCAGGACTTAGACATTTAATTGAAGCCTCCATAGAGAACTCTGGGCAGGCTGGTCAAGTGTCTTGATTTGTGGTAAAAGTGAGATTTATGTGTGGACCAAAACCAGTAAATGAAACCACTAGTTAGGGACTGGAAATATTTCTTTATTTCCTTAACAATGGGATTCTCTTTTCTGATTGGCTGATGAGGTGGGCGATTATGTGGCTGACTTCGAAGTAGATCCGAAAAATTTAAATCACCGTTCCATATCAATGCACCATGAATGGTAACCATAACAACCGTAGTAAAGTATTTCACGCTGTACGTTTCCTCACTTAACGGTAGCTATCATTTATTTATATTTATAATTTATAAGTTATTTTCTGTAATCCATGCACATGATTCCTAAATATAAAAAAAAAGTTGTAGATAAAATTATATAACGGCCTTCGAGGTGACCAGTTCGATGAAACTAATGACTCGGCGGAGGCAACTCGCCATTATTTACATCAAACTGGTTACCTCGTTGGCCGTTATCCCTTATTATGGGAGTGTGTAAGGTGTACACTATTATACACCTGAAGGAAAAAACATTTTGAAGTCCTTTAGAAAGGCTAAATTTAAAGCAGCAAATTCATGACAGTAATTAAAATGGTCGATTCCGCAGAGTGACAAACAAAATGAACACATACTGAGATGCTCAACTGTTGAGATGCAATTTTATTATTAGCTTTTTTCAATAAATATATCCACACTCTAGTTGTGTGTGATAATGTTTGCTCAGTGTGCAGCGAGATTCCAAAGTCGATAACAACATTACATTGAATGTACATCAACATCTCACACAGCCTGCACTTTAAGGATGCTGACAAGTAAACAGAATATAAAAGTTAACATAAATTATAAGATGATATCAAAGATTCACTCTGGTTCATTTAAATCAATTCAAATTTCATTTGCGACTAGAGAGTAACTTAAAAGGCACACCTGACAAACTACACCTCATTATGTCCTCCCGAGTAAAGGACATTAGCAGTGCTAAGAGCAGTCAGGTCTAAAAAGAACAACAACTCATGAACTAGTTCACTAGTTCACTATAGGCTTATTCAAAACGAGGTAGGGGTATTTGTTTTTGTATTTTCTTTGATTTTGTGATTTTAGCACAGGACTTACCTCTCCTTCCTTAAAGAAAAGCTAAACAAAATAAAATAGTTGAACTGAACTGTAACCCTAATTGACAAGCAGTGCTCTACCCTAAATAATAAAAATTCTAGTTTTTACCAGTGATATAACTAAATCTTCCCGGAACAGCAGCTCTGTGGTAACAGAAACTTGAGGAATAAAGTGCCACACTTGTGAGATACATCCTCTCTATTTACGTAACACTTTCTGCACAATACTATAAACTGTTTGTATGTAAGGTCCTTGCTTCTTCATATGAATGTTATGGTGGACTTGGTTTGAATACATTCTATCTTATTACTCATTTATACTTCCCAGGACGGTTTATCTTTCTCGCTCTCACACACACTCTCACTCATACACATGCTCACTGTGTAGTTAACAGACACATAAAGACAATAGACAATACTGTGCATCTTCATGTAATTTAAAAAAAAAGATGTGCCATGTGTTAAGTTAGCCAGGAAAGATTGTTTGTCTGTTTCACAGTTTTGTGCCTCCCTCACTTTTGTGCCTCCCTCACTCCTCTGTTCTCAACTCTCTAGATTCTCCTTTCCACAACAGGATGGTGAAGGGGGGGCCAACTTGAATTAAGTCTCTGACTGGAGTATGAGGGGCATTGCAGTCTTTACTGTTATTTTTCATAAGAGGAGGCTGTGATCACTCAGATCTGCTCAGAGTACCGACTGGGCGGCTGCAGTGTGATTGGCAGGCTCAGTGAAACTGAAGTCGCAGATGAGCGACAAGTGGTCGGAGGGGTAGTGGTAAGAGGGCAGGCGGTCGGGGCCGATCTGCTCCTCGTCAGGCAGCTCGAGGACGGCGTCGACATGGAAGCGCCGGCTGGAGTACCAGATGTAGTCGAGCGTGTGCCGGCTTTCGCCGCTGGAGCGGCGGATCTTCCAGCTGGTGTAGGGTGGCTCGCTGCGGCCGTCGGCGCTCAACCATTTGTAGGCGCTGTCCAGACCCAGTGGCGACGAGGCAAAGCGTCGGTACACGTCCTCCCACGGTTCGGCATTGAAGTCGCCACACACGATCAGCGGCACGCCGGCCCTGTCGTCCTCCACCACTTCGCCTGGGGCGACACCATTGGCGTCCTGTATGGCCATCTCTGTGGTGATTCCACACAGACTTTGCAGCAGACTGCTGCCCTGAGCACTCCGCAGGCTCTCCCAGCCGCTCCGCGCCTTCAGGTGTGTCACGGCTACACAGAAGCGCTGTCCCGAGGCGCGACACCGCAACGTTGACACTACCGCCACCTGATTGGTCTTGAGCATCATGGCCGACAGGCGGAGGTGGCTGGTGGCCAGCGGCTCAAAGCGATCACGCCGGAAAAAGAGCGCGCAGCCGTCCGGCCCGTTGTTGTTCTCCACGTCCAGGCAGGGGGACCAGGGCTTGGGGCAGAAGCTGCTCTGATAGCCCAGGCTGGATAGCACTGGCTGGAAGGTGTCGAAGTAGTGGTCCACCTCCTGCAGACACAGGATGTCCGGCTGGTAGGTGAGGATCTCCTCCAGGATCAGGTACTTGCGCTCGGCCCAGTTCAGAGCCTCTAGGGGGCAACGCACAAAGCCGTCCTTCCCCTCGCCCAGGGCTGAAGAAACACAACACACACGTTCAGTCAGACTCTAACAGCACTATATAAACACAACACACATTCAGTCAGATTTAAACACGACACACAGGAAGTCAGATATAAACATAACACACATTAAGTCAGACATAAACACAATACACATATTCAGTCAGACTCTAACAGCAAGTCATTAAGAGTACATGTGGGAGTAGTAATGAAAAGGAAAATAAATTGATAATCTTGCTAATAAATTGATAATTTCAACATTTTAATAGACTATGGAATTGAATTGTTAAATGTGACAGTAAATGTGGTCAGTAAATTTATTTGTAGTTAATTGTGCAGAATTTTCATTCCAAATTTTAACCAAAAAGCTGACAGTGTTACATGCTATCTACGTTCAAGTATCATTCACCAGCATCACAGTATTCTCTCATAAAACTGCTGTCTGTTCTAATAGACACAATCATTCTCATTCACTTGCATTAAGACAAACATACACACACACACACATACACACACACACTTGCACACAAACACACATGATTATGGAAAAGCTCTTAACGCTGTCATTCACACACGTCAGACTGTGGAAACCTGGTTTATTGACACACACACACACACACACACACACACACACACACACACAGGCACACAGACAGACAGACAAAGATGACAAATCTCTTACCCTGAGCCAGGATGTTCCACTGCATGACGCGGATGGGCTGCTGGTCGGGGCTGTGTGCACGTGTGTGCACGTTCACGTGGGTCGGCACAAAGCACCGGTGCCAGCGTGCCGGCCGGTTTCGCAGCGCCTCCTCGCACTCGCGCAGCAGCATGTCGGGGTCGGCGGGCTCGCACGCCGCATCGCGCTCCTCGTCCCCCAGCCCCCCCGGTAGCTCCAGCTGGGTGCCGGGACTGCTAAGCGTTTGTGCCAGAGTCCCAAACAGACGGCTACTGCTGCTGCCGTTGTTGCTGCTGCTGCTGCCGCTGCCCATTGGACCCACTGGACAGAACACACACACACACACACACACACACACACACAGACACACATTCACAGGTCAGGTACAGTACATAATACATTGACCTTATATCTATACTATACCTGATATTGTAAGGTGTTTTTTGGGGGGAAAACACTCATAAAAGCTTTCACTTGGCTCCATCAGAAAAATAAATTCACAACTTCCGGAGCATCATAAGATACAGACACAGGCTCTCTCACACACACACACCCTCACAGAACAGTATTGCTCCTCTGTTATTACTACCTCAGAGTCACACAGTGGCATAAAAAGGCTCCGTGCAAGAAAGACAAGTCTGTTTCTTACCATCAACCTCCATTTCTCCACCCAAACAAGTTCACCAGGTACCTACACTGACACTGGATGTGTTTGACTGAGACTTCACAGAGAGAGAACTGACAACAGAGTAGCCAGTGAGACAAAGTAGGCTCTTGTTCTGGGTTACTGGGTCAGTTGTGCACATGTCTGTGTGTGTGGTGTGTGGTGGTGGTGTGTGTGTGTGTGTGTGTGAGTGAGTGAGAGAGAGAGAGAGAGAGAGGTGTTGACCTCCTGATCCTTTTGTCTGTTGGACTGTCTAGGACACCAATGATTGCTAAGAAGCTCAAGTTGTCCAATGAAGACTCTCTCTCTTGCTCTCTCTTTCTCTCCCTCTCCTCTCTCCTATCCTCTCCCTGTGTGTGTGTGTGTGTGTGTGTGTGTGTGTGTGGGAGTGAGAGAGAGACAGAGAGAACTGCTGCCAGTCTACAGCACTGTAAGGCACATGACAAAATGAATGACTGCCTGTTCTATGGTTAATGACTCCTCAGCATGCTCAGAAAGTACATCATGTTAAATAGAGATGAACATGCCATCCCATCCTGAACATACTCACACACCACTCACACACACCACACACACACACGCACATACGCACACACCACTCAAACACACGCACATCTACTCATGTTTCCTTCAACATGACTACAAGCTGGTAATAAAGAACTTCAACTGCCTGGTTGCATGCATACCTGTTATATACTGAACATATGGCGAAGTCTGTCAGTTTCCACATCTCTGAACACACACACACACACACACACACACACACACACACAGTTAGAGGACACTATGTCAGCGTCTCCTATATCTGTACAGACACCAGGTCATATAGCATTGTCAGATTAACTAGTTTACTAATCCTATGTCTGAACTGGGGACTGTGGCCATATTTGATCATGAGGTGTCTGTAGCAAGGTATGATCCATCCAGTACATCTGCCCTCAAGCTTATTTGCTGGCCTTATTCAGCAAAACCCTTCTCTGCCATGAGAGGGAGCCATGGAGCTAAGATGCAGCATGAGTTCAGTTCAGTGCAGCCAAGGTTTAAAAGGGTCAGTAAAGAATTATGTCTTGTTAATGTGATGGGAGTTTATTTTGCTTCAGTTAGCTGGTGGCATCTGGGTATGTGACCTTATCTGTTCTTGTTGTTATCTGGTCTTGGTGAACCGTGTGAATGCAACTACAACGGAAGGAATTATTTCTGAGATCGGTGACTAGACCTCATGTTATGGCCTGTTATGTGAGCCCCTGGCCTACTGGCTAGAAAATAGATGACATCAAAGGTCAGTTCTGTCCAGCGAGGCGAGAAGTGTCAAAGGTCAGTCTTGGACCACATATTCTGGCCAAGGGGAAACAACCCAATTTTCCTCGAAAATTGATTTAAAGCATATAAAAACTAAAAACTACATAAACAACTTTAAATGTCATCAATCGTTAATAATGGTCACAGGCTACTGTGACACACAAAGTACAAGGACCCAACATGGGGGAGGAAGTTTAAACTAGATCAGACGAATAGTTAAACCACAACAGCTGATGACCCTATTTAAACCAAGAGCATCTAGTAGAAAATAAAAAACAGGCAAACTCCTGTCCAACTTCTGTATAGCCTATTATATCCATTGTAAGAGTTGTAAGCGCTAGAGTAAGTTGTACAATACCACAAGTCTGATGAGTATTTCATAAGCATGCATTGTTTCTGCAACCCCATGATAAGAAAGATAAAAGTACTGCAGACGTGTATCTGTATCTATGTATGTGACACGCGGCTATCATATAGTGTAGCTTATGTATACACAACGTTCACAAAACCTCTTCTCAATGTTTGTGTGTGTTCAATAGTGGTGTATCTCAACAGATTACAGCATAGTAAACAGCCTGAATGACACCAAAACATCTGAGGCCATTCATGAATTAAAGACACCTGGGCCGCATCAGGTATGGCTGATGACCTTGACAAACATGTTAGTCAGACTGAAGAAAGCACATTACAATGCTATACACATTTCCCATGTTCCCACAAACTGTTACCCAGCTCTTCTTTCTGACTAGGGACACAGTTCTCACTGGTCATACTTCTGTCACGTTACTTGAGTTAATCCCTATTATAGAGATGCATTTTCACTCACCCAATATGGTTGAAATAGAGACCTCACGGCAAGACCGCGCCACATGGCTGTAACAACCGAAAGAATCAGACGGTGACTAGACCAGACATGAGTGAGAACCTCTCCCTTCCTGTAACAGCAACGTCGGCTTCACTCAACTAGGAAGTCGTGACTTATAACAGAATAATAGCCGAAAAATAGCAGAAACCAAATTACTCCCTTAAAGGTGGAGTCGCTCACAAATTTTATACATGGCAACACACATGAAACTCAGGCTTCTCACATACACTTGTTGGCTTCTTTCTTTCTCTCCGCCCTCATAAACACGTGTGCCCACACTCACTCTGTATTCACCTTTTGCTATTGAAAGTAATCTCTGCTCTCAAGCCTCTGTGTGTTCACTTCTCTTCCTCCTCTGTCTCTGGTTCTGTTCTGTCTTCAGTCACAGGTAAGCCTCACAGTGGTTGCTGAGACGATGAAGCTCGGCAGTCTCCAAGCTCTGATCATTGAGGCTGTCTGTTTTTGTCCAGTCTACTGACTGCTATCTCTCTCTCTCTTTCTCTTTCGCAATTTCTTCCGTCCTCCGGGTTATCTTATCCTCTCTAACTGCATACCATGTCCCGTTTTTTGTCCAATCTCTACAGCCCATTTCAAACCACCATCATCTTTACACGCATGCTCTCTCTCACTATTGTTCTCTTTGCCATTCCATAATGACTCCACTTCAGTCAACATTTAACATTGCCGTTATTGTGCACCTATCAATTCCTGACCTACTTTTTGTCTCTCTACAGTCTCTCTCTCTTCTTGTTGTGCTCATCTCTCTCACCTTGTGGTCAGTTCCTCTGTTCTGTGACTGAAGGTGTGGATGTGGTTGTTGATCAGTTCGGTCCAGAGGTGTGGTCAACTGTGTGGGGCAGCGCAGGACACCGGAGCTAAAGAGACATGGCCTGGCCACTCCATCCAACCTTTTCAGTTGTGACGTGGCAGAGAATTCCAGACCACACGGAATGTGACTGTGTGTGTGTGTGTGTGTACATGTGTGTTTGTGTGTTTCAGAGGATTCTTGAATAGACCAGTGTGTCTACCACCTACCCCATCTGTTTGGCATAATGGGACACTTTCAAAGTCTCTCTCTCTCTCTCTCTCTCTCTCTCTCTCTCTCTCACACACACACACACACACACACACACACACACACACACACACACACACATATACACCCTCATATGAGGAGAAACAAACTAACACACGGGCTATTCAACCACTGGATGAATTGTCCAAAAGGGTTGCCTGTAGTTTCAATAAATTTCAATTCAATCTACGGGAGGGAAGGCCTTGCCTCAATAGACTGGAATGTAACTCAATAAGCTAATTTGCTCTTACACAAAAACCCTTCTCAGCCTCTGCTCAACACTGACACCGACGGACAGAACAGCGAAAAGGAGAAAAGCACACAAGAGAAAAGCAAAAAAGAGAGAAGGAAATAATACTGCAGAACCATGGAGACCACGAATGCTTTCACTGCTCACACTGGCTGCCATAATTAGTGTTCACAGGTTCACACACACAGACACATACACAGATACACAGAGGCACACACACACACACACACACACACACACACTCACACACTCACAGGCACCCAGACACACAAATATCTATTTTATATGAGTCATTTTGATTTTGATGTTGAGGTCAGTGTAGCATGCTAAGATGTTTAAATGACTGGAGGGTATCTACTCGATAGCTCTTTCTCAAAGTCAAGGGTAGATAGACCCTTGGTCACACTAGGTAGGTTCCTACCGAGAGAGGGTCCTTCAGAGACAGGGCAAGTGTCCCTCCAGCAATCAGTAAGATATTCCCTTTGTACACAGGGAAGTGTCAGAATGATCGACTGTTTCCAGTAATTAACTTTTATGTTGGTAAACAAATGTAATGAGGCTATTGCTACAAGCTAACTACAAAATGAACCCTGAACTGGCGAGAAACATGGAGAGCTTATTAATTAGGCTTACTTTGGATAGTCCACTATCATAACTACACTATACAACTAATACATATGCCTAATACCAATCTAGTCTAGCGTACTTCACAAACATACCCGCTACTAGTTACAATACTTGCCATCACCATCCTCTCATGTCAACTACTTGATTGTTTTACAAACAGCATATAAACCAATGGGACTAAAAACGGAACGTAATAATTAATATATATATAATATATATTTATAATTAAATAATAATAATAATATAATATATATATATAATATCAGCCATTTCTCCAAGAAGACAGAGGGTAAGCACAGGTGTTACACTAAATCAGAATCGTGTTGGCTGTTATTAATAACACCTGTGCTTACCTTGCGTCTTGAAAACAAGGCTAGTGTGAAATGGGCCTACTAGTAAAAATGTAGTACTTTGTAGGACTTGAAGTGTTGCTCTATAGGGAACAGTTCTACAATTATGTTTTGTCCACTCTTAAGGATCCTTCCTTGACATTGAGTAACGGCTTATGTCTGTCAGCACTGTAATGTCACCCGTATACAGTAGCCTCCGACCACATAAGAAACATTCCAGGCGCACTGTTTGCAGTCAGCCTTGGACCCTCACGAGCTCCGACTTCAGCGCTCCAGCGCTTCGGCACAGCCACACTTGTTCTCTTGCTTCTCCCTCTGGAGACTTAAGCACCATGCGGCTCCACTGCGTCACTTTCTCAGCTCCAGCTCAAGGAGAAAATGCTCCAAACACGGTTATGTAATCTTAATACGTAATTCCAGTGAGTGGGCACATTACAGTAAGTGGGTTACTTTCCACTGTAGAGAATACTGTACACCCAAAGCCAAAGGGCTTTGCACACTGACGAGCAGATATTGACAAAGAAACATTTACATTTTTTAATTTTTGCTAGGGCAGGTATGTTATGTATTTAGGCACAGAGCACCTTCTTGAACTGTGTGCAGGAAAGTGCTTACGTCAACGACATAAAGCCTATTGGAAATAGATTTGGCCAAAACACAGGTTAAACTCAAACTCTAGTTGAATTTTAAACTCTAATGAAGGTCCACTGTTTGGCTCTGTGTTGTGAATGAGTGTTGACCCCGGGCCTGGGAGAGCCCGCCCTCTCACCCACCCCACAGCCCCTCATCCCCAGAGCATTTAGGGCCTCGTCAGATGTCATTCAGCCTTTCGAGATTCTTGGAGGCTTTCTCATCCTAGTGCAGTTTCACGGTGCTAAATTAAACCACAAGAGTAACCCTTGCTCCTCCTCCTCCTCTCACTCTCTCTTTATCTCTCTCTCTTTCTCTCCTTTTCGTTTTCTCCCTGTATTTGTCCTTCTCTCGAACCTGACACCAGAAACATAGGAAAAGGGAAGGTTGGACTAGAACAGCAGTAAACAAAGGAAGCTATTTCTTTATAATTTTCCTCATGGTCACAGTTCTGGCATTACAAATACTTTCATGGGTCTGTATCTTCCTGAAAGTTGAGAATGCATTTGAGCGTGGTAAAAGGGAACATGTTACTGTGACACAGATGCATCTCCAATATTCAGAATTGTTTGGTAATTGGATAATATACAGGCCTGGTATGGATTATCTAACATAATGAAAATTACCTCATTAATCCTGGAGACGTCATCCAGGGTCAAAGGTTTTAGGGGTTCATGTTTCTGAGGTCGCAGTATGCAATTGAACTCTAGCATAAAAGCGTGTTACATAACCTCAGGTGAAGACTTCCAGTTCTGACCATCGTGTTTTTTGTCCTCGCTTTGGACAGTTTGTTGTGCCAGGACAAACTATTTGTGTTCACAGGTTAACCACATTATACCCCATCAATCATCAGCGAACAGGCATCACAGCATTGTAAGATTGTTACAGAATAATCTGGAGCAAGCTGTTTGGTGTACATTTCAAGATTTCATATTAATGATGCGCAATAATAGACTATTAGAGATTAGTTGATGAAATACAAATTATAGGTTATATTTCATACCCTATAGGCTACTCTTTCCACTATGATGCGCTGATTATTCTATAATATATATATATATATATATATATATATATATATATATATAATATAATAATTCTATATATTATTGATAACTCGTAAGTAATGCGCCAATCGCTGACAGATGATGCATTTCTTCTCTCACAGAGAAAACGTGGTTTATTAAAACATCCGCATGTTCTGCCAGAGCACACTCGTCATCGTGACGTAAGAGGTGAGCATGCAGCACTTTTGACGCATTCTTCGCCGGTGGTAGCCTCTACCTGACGCTACGGGGTAGGCCTTGTTAAGAACCTGCCAGCAGCATCAAATGAATAAGCTGCGCACAATCGCGAAGTGAATGACATACATTACAAGTAGAGGACCCAAAGGGTAACGCCATCCACCCCAAAAATACACTTCAAATAGCTGTTTTCTCAGCAAGAGTCTCACACAACCCTGTTATGCAACTGTTCTGACGGGACAACAGACAGTTGAATTGTGCAGAGACATGGTCCAGGCCAACGAAGCACACGCTACTTGCTAAAATAATCTAGCCAATGAATTATTCTGATAATGAATATGCCACTTACCTATTCTTGTGTTCACTGAAACGGGTACTACTCCACTTGGCTTCACCTGCGGTTGACAAGTTAAGACCTCCACACCAGATGCCTGGTGGCAGTGCCGAGAGGAAGGCGATGTGACTCTTTTGGGGGTCTCTGTTTTCGGAGCTGACCCCAGTGACGATAGACACAGTGCTGTAAAGTCTCTTTGAAGAAGTGCTGAACAGCGTCGTACCGGATTCATCCTCACACTGTCCGGAGACCGAGCTCGAAGACTGCGGAACAGGACACTGGATCTGTATTCTACCAGTGAGGCTGCCCTTGTTGTTATAGTGCCCCAACCCTTGTTGTTATAACGCCTACACTACGCGAGCGTTACTTATCTATGTATAAATAAAGTCAATAAGACCAGTAATTCGTTCAGAATGGTTCCGGCAGACTTCTCTCATGTATTCGGTTAGATACCTCTACGAAGCCGGCATCCAGGGTATTTCATCAGTTTTTCTGATCTAAAACTTCAGAAGTATAGGGGAGAGCTCTAAAAATGTTATTAATGGAAACAAAACCGAACGTCTTTTTCTCTATATGTAGACCTACGGATTAAAGGATATTTCTTTAACACTGATGAATACACATCAAAGTGACCATTTTAACACATATTTAATGATATTTCTGAATAAATATATATACACGTTTGGTTCACCCCTGTTTTGGACATGGTAGGATCCACCTACTGAGACGGAACAACTTGTTCACATGCAAAATGAGGAGTGAAATAAGCGTGATTGGGGCGGGGCAACAGAATTGGACCAATCATCGACGAATGCGCATTTGGAACAACTCAAGATGAACTTACGCAAGTTACTTAGTATATCCCACAGGCGGTACGAGAGAATATTTCCACTGGCCCAGTCGGTGTACATACAAAAGGTTTGTCTACAGTGTTAAACGATGATACGGACCGTTGTAGCACAGTCAGAATAGGCCTCAGTAAAATGTTCACCATAAATATCATCTGGGCATTTCATTTTCTACATATATGTAAGTTCTCCTCACCCCCCCAGCCCGAATCCACCTTGCAGAGAGCCTGTCCTGCATCATTCAGTGAACATATAGGTACACAGATGGGCTACATAGGTGCAAAAAGGAAAGTGAGCTGTTTATATTTGTCTGAATACCATACCAAACAAACACTACACTAACACCTAATTAGACGGTATCATCAAATCTCCAGGGTGATATGGTAACAAATAATGTAAAGTCATAAGGACCAATTTACTGGTCACACCCCAAAAGATTTTGGTTTGTATGGCGTTTCTTCCGCATCGATTTCTGCGTGGTAAAAAAAGCTGTTACAAAAAAGCAGGTGAAGGCTATCCTCCTGACCTCGGTCAGTCTTTTTTTATTTGGTTCACGCTCTAGACAGACTCTACATACATGCTTTGACCACGCACACTATGCATGTTTGTGACACATTTATTAGGTTCCTGCTGCCCTCTAGTGCTCATGAATGGAAATGAGTAGGCGAAAGCCATAGAAGCAAGGAACCACATTGGTTCTCAAAATGTGGGGAATGTCCCTCTAGTGGAGAATAGAGGCATGACATGTGGGGTGTAACAAACAGGATAAAATGTGTCAGTCACACGCCATTAATAGGCCTACATATAAATCAGATCAGATCCAGGGGAGATCAGACCAGGTCAGATCCAGGGGAGTGGGAGGAAAATGCAACATAAATTCACTGTGCAAAAATAACGTTATCAATATCAATCAAATATTGTTGTTGATGTTGTTAGCTTTTTATTGGGAAGATGGGTACAAGTGGGGCTTGAAAACTCCCCACCTGTTGTTGATAATTTTGTTAGCAATTTGCTGGGAAATGGGGACAGGTGAGTCTTGAAAGTTCCTCACCTTCTAAAGGGGGAAATCAGATTGATAGCAAAAGTTTGACGACCAGTTCAGGATTATGGGCTCTGGCAGTAGACACTGGCAGTAGGCCCTCTAGTGCACATGTGCTTAAATGAGTGGAAGAAAGCATGTAGTATAGCCTGGGAAAACCCATGGTCTGTGAACGATTGGATTTTGCTCTGCAGCTCAGTATGACCCCCTAGCCTGTTTGCACTTCATTTCATTTGCCTGAGAGAAGGAACCAATCAAAAATAGGCTTTTACCCTTGATGAAACAAACATAACACAAACACAACAAACAACAAACATTAACACCTGAAACTGAAAACAGGAAGCAAAAAAGCTTGATCTGCACTTGTTGATCACACCACAGAAATATGAGATGATAGCTAGGTACCCAGACCAGGCTCAATCTCAGATTGAGGCAATCAGGCATGAAAGCTGGCTAATAGAAGTAAAGTTCAGGAAAACAGAGGCCTAAAATCTGAAGGCCTAACCTACTGGCCAGACAGCGGCTTATTTATTTGCCTGAACCTTTTTGATGGCTGAAAGGTCTATAATGATCGTCAAACCACCTGGTACTCTTTCATGTTGTGGTGCTGCCTGATTGGTCACATGTGGTTTGACTTTGCTGTTTGTGCACTGCTGATATATAAAGATGCAGGTGTTAGGACCAAGGAGGCGTATCTCAGTTAAAACACCAAGTAAAAGACCATTATTAAGACCAGATATTAAAAGACCAATAACTGAAATGACAAATAAAACTTTTTTTTTCTCACATAGTCATGTCTGTCATTTTAGCTTAGCTGTTGGATACCTTCACTAAAATAAATTATGTATACTTAATGCGCAAACAAATTATGGTCTGCTAGTGATTGTTATGTAAATGATACCAGTCAAAATAATGAGATGGCATGAGGTAAAGTAAGTCGAAACAATATCTTAAGTCATTGTTTTTTGATTTAGTATCTCAGTATTTGGACTTTGAGGCCATGTTCTTTGTAAGTGTCCGAAACAGACTTCCACAAAAAAGGACAGTCTCTGAATGTTCAACAGAAAAAAGATGTGAAAGCAGTCATAAGCTGAGACCATCACAGGAGACATTCAGCAAAGCTGACACAAAAACCAAACACCTCAGAAAAAAACAAATATAGTGTTATCTTAATGGGCCAGTTTTTCACCACATTTTAATCTGGATCAAAGTGATACACACACACACGCACACACACACACACACACACACACACACACACACACACACACACACACACACACACACACACACACAAGGGGCAAGGTTATATAGGTGTGTCGAGCCATGGCCAAACGGGTTCTGGGGCATTGACTGTCAGGTTCACCATCATGTCAGCATCACCGCAAGCATCAACAAAGCACTGAATGAATGAATGGACAAACAAAGAAACAAAGAAACAAACAAACAGTCTAATTTAATCTAATTTCAGTTACATTTGTAATGAAATGTAATGAAATCGTTGCATCGTTGCAATCTATGCATCCTGCCCATAAAGTGCATTAGCAACATGCATGCTGTTTGAAGTCACTGCCTCAGGCACAACACAAGTTATTAGAGTCCGAGCACTAAAGTGCACGGGGCCAAATCAGCCTTGCAGGTGCGAAGCCCTATTGTTTTTCAGAGGATTATTATTGTTATTGTTATTATTATTATTACTATTATTAGGGCCTGAGCACCGAGGTGCTGTAGGGCCGCATCAGCCTTGCACAACAGGAGGTGTGAAGTCCTTTTGTATTTCGAAAGATTATTAGGGCCCGAGGTACAAGGCCAGATCGTTTTTCGAAGAATTATTATTAGTGCTGTCAATCGATAAAAAAATGATCTGATTAATTTACATTTTTCTCAAATAGAATTCTCTAATTTTTGTGAAGAAAGACACACGTCACATATGCCCCTGGTAAGCACAGGCTTCAGCAAAGTGGCGGTCCTCGGTTTCCTATTCACCCAATGTGAAGGAGTGTGGTTGTCACAGGCTGTCTATGAAAGGGGTGCCCAGTGGTTACTGACCACATGATTTTTTAACACCCTCTCCCCCCTCACACACACACACATTGTTCAGAACTCTATTTGCATCTGTCAGTTGAGTGCGGTCTGAACTGAAGTGTGAAGACAAGCCTTCACTTAAACATGAAAGAGACAGATTCGGGTACTGTGAGTTTCTTTTCCGTTACACTTCACTAGATCATGGTGATCTCGCCCTCTTGTGTTCGACTTCCTCTTCTGAGAAGTCCATGTGAATAATGGTATCTTTCTACTGATTTGTCCCTCTTAAGACAGCCTTAAAAATCATAATCTATAGCTAAAAAAGCCTCTTTCCACAGACATGCCCATCATATCCAACACTCTCTGGCTAGAAGGGAGGTGTGGTATAATGGCCCTCTCCTCAGCTGTTGCTTCGTACCAGGGACTACTTTGTCCAGTATAATTATACTAAAATTTTTCTTGTGCGATTAAGGCTGGGAATGGTTTCCCTTCATTGCTCATGCAGACAGGCTCTCTACATGGTGGATTGTTCACATCTATGGCCTTGCCTCTAGTGTGCACACCTCTAATTACTGGCCTCCTGGAGGGTCTCCATAAGAATGTATACTCCTAGGTGGACTACTTATTTCATTTAATGGTATCCTAGCCCTAGTATCCCTATGTGGAGTTGAATGATCTGGGGGAGTCTCCTGATTGTACTATAGCTGGTGTATCTCGCCTTTGTGGCGAGTGTCCTGGAGTCTGTATTTCCCTATGTACACTAGTCCTACCCCACCTGTGTGGAGTAGTTGGTGTCCGGTATCCTTCACCCGCTTCATCCTCTGATTGAGGATGGGGTGGTGTATCGATAGCTCCTCCTGCTAAGGAGCTCTTTCTATTAGCAGAATGCATAAGTTAGGCGTCTAGTGTTTCCAAACAGTGCCACACAAAACTTCCCTCCGAAACCATGCTAACAGCTAACATTTATTTTTGCGTTAGCGCATTTAAATAATTGGTTGCAATCGGGGTGTGAAGTGGATTTTAAGCAATATAGTAAAAAGTGCTCCAGGAAAACATCTTCTACCCTACACTCAAAATGTTTTTTGTCACCCGCATTAAGACGCAGTCGACTGTTTGTCAAGTCATGACCACGAACATGATGATGGAGACATAACGGAAACTATGACTAAACTTCTGTTGTTCTAATAGAGCAGCTGATGAGAACAGAACAAATTAACAGAATAAGTTACTGTCTCAGTCAACCTGCAGGATGTTTTTCTCATCTTCCTTTTTGAGACATGTTTTTTAAAAGGGAGTGTCTACTCTGAGGGTTTGGCCAGCCACGCTCAGACTCTGCTCTATAAAAATATCATTCTCTCTCTGACTACACTCACTGTGACGGCACATTTACACTGAGAAGAAATCACCTTCGTCAGCTGCCATCATCTATCAGATTTACACTTGGTGTGGTTTTGTAGAAAATAGATTGTGGAATACAAAGGACAAAAATAAACACAGGAAGGTAAATGTGGATTTTTTCTATCAGACATATTGAAGTTAGAAGCTAGAAGCTGTAGAAACAATACTGTTTATGTTGTAATGTTGGATGTTTTTTTTTCAATCATCATTGAAAAACTGACAAACAAAGTAAATCATCACTTTGATCAGCAATTAAAAACTGAGTTCTAATAAACAGTAAACCACTAGTGTGACATGATAAAACTGTGGCAGAACTAGAACAGGGTCATGACTCAATGTTGACAGGCCCGTAGTAACAACCTGCAGATCTCTTAATATTTGATAGTTTAATGTTAGATAAAAGTAGCTACAGGTAGTTGATGTATTGTTTGCACAGGCAGCTAGTTATTGTTCAGAGGACAATTGTGAAGAACTGTGAACTGATTCTTTTAAGGTACAAAATTTCAACTTTGTTAACTTTATTGTTGATTTTGTGTCTTTTCTGTTTCAGGTGTCTCAGGTTGTGCAGGTTGCAGCAGTGAAGGTGAGCTCTATCATGACTGTGATAACTGTTTGTTTAACTTTTGTTTGAGTCTTTGCCAAATTTCAGAGACTAGTATCATCGCCTGTGGCTACACGCCTCCACCAACTGACTAAGACTAAGACCTGGAATTTCATAGTCTTACCTACTGCAAATGTGAAAGTGAGTTATTCCTATAACATACAGCTGTCAAACTATATCCAACTGTATCCAAGACGAGGGCTGAACATATTCAGTAATTAATGGGGAAAAATTATATATTATTTTTTCATATGTAAATATGAACTTAATTCTTAAGTGATTGAATCCAGAACAAGTGTCCTAACGCTTTGGCCTATGAGTGACTGTCTATACTATAAACACAGAGGTAAAATTTTAAAATGAAAGAAACGTCAATCATTTATTTCTTCATACAGTTTCCAATTAATTATTTTTTCCCCTCAGGACAACAATGGCCAGAAACTGATTTCCTTCAATGAAAATCCAAACATCAAACTATTAACAGTCCAGTGCATCGCACTGTTGCATTGTGGGACTTGCAGTATTAGCGGTGCATGTCCACTCTGTGAGATATTATCACCTAGTGGGGCAAATACGGGCCGTGGGCCTTGAGTTTGACATATGTGCTCTAACACCTCGACAGACTTGTTTGTGTTGTGTTGACAGTCTGTCATCTGTTTTGTGTTCAGATGGCCGGACTGTGCATAGCGGTGGCCGTGCTGTTTGCCCTTTCCCTGTCCACCGCAAATGGACTTACTCCTGAGGAAGAGCACCGTGTCACCGTCATCACTAACTTCACGGTTAGAAAGTGAGTCAGGTTGTTTCAATGAGTGAGGAATTAAAGATTAACATGACAATAAATCCACGCATGAGTTTGTAAATTAATCACTTCATCACATCAGAGTATCTGTCCACTTCACTTTACGTCTCCTCAGACACATTCAGCCTGGAGACTACAACTTGTAGGTTCACAGTGGTGAACCACACTGGGTAACCACATGTCTTTTGTTTGGGGCTGTCTTTGATTTAATCATTGATCTGATCTGAGTCTTATCAACAAATATGCTTTAACACTTCATTAAACAACAGATTCTGTCCAGAATATTCTCCATGAAAACCTCAAAGCTTATCAATAGTCAGTATGTAACTGTGTATGTTATGTAACTAGTAATGTAACTTCATGGAGTCCCATGAGAGAGGAGCCTGATAACTGAAGACTCTACCTCCCATTCTGGTCACAAAGATTCTGGGAACCACAAGCAAATCTGCAGTTTGTGATCAAAGTGATCAATTAGAATAATAAGGAACTTGGAGCACTTTAATATGGAGACTGTCATTAAGGGCTTTATATGTAAGCAGGAGGATTTAGAACTCTACTCAGGATGTTACATTTAGCAGACGCTTTTATCCAACGCGACTTACACTTGTCAACTATCAATTACATCAGATTAGAGCAACGTAGGGCTAGGGCTAAGTGCCTTGCTCAAGGGCACAATGGTGGCAGCCAGGATTCGAACCCACTATTTTCCTGGTTAGCCAGGTTCCTTAACCACAATGCCACCACCGCCCTTTTACAGGAACCCAGGCACCGTAGGTGCATAGCTGCCATATGGTTAATACAGATGAAGGCCAGAGGCCACTGAGATGTAGCTGTGTCACTTTTTCAGATTTGTTTTGGCCAGACTTGGTTGTGTCGTCTTGATCAACATGTTGTGTTTCCTCTGTAGGTACAGTATAAATACTCAGGTCTGCTTGGCTGTGAACATCCCCAACAACCAGAACCTGAACAACCTGGATGAGGTGTTTACCCCAGCCACTGCAGTTTGGGAAACTCAACGTGCTCAAGTGTACGTAAACAATGGAGTGTTGGTTGCTGCAATACCTTATCGTAACGCTCATGCAGAGTCTCGTGTGTTGAACAACATGAATTCTTTGATTGGCAGTGCTAATAATCACTTTCTAGTCTTCTACTCCTTCTACTCCCCATGTCATCAAACCTGTACAAACTTGGACAGCGACTACGCCATTGTCACGAGGGTCAACACAATCATCCCCAACTGGGATGGCCGGCATGCCTTTGTGTTTTCCAGCGTGTTTGATCGGACCAGTAAAGGCATAATCATTGACCAAAATCAAATCAGACAGGCCCTCTTTACATTGGCGAATTCTGTGATTGGTTTCAACAACATATTCCGCTGTTACACACCACCAGGCCACACTTTCCAGTGTGTCAGATGCTTCAATGACAGAAATCCTGTGCAGCAGTGTCTCGTTAATTAAATGGCAACAAAATGGAACATAGAGCAGAGAAGTTCTTGACAATATTTACGCAAAAAAACCCAACTATGCATTATTTTATGCTACAAGCATTTATTCTTCAGCAGCATTTGTTAGTGTGGGAGGTATTAACCCTCTGAATTGGGTCATAGTCAGACTTTTCAAAAAAGTTAAAACTTTAAAAACAGAGAAAAGTGTTGGATTGCAAACTTTCCGATGGACCACCACAGACCTAGATGAGGTTTCATTCAGACCCAGACCTAGCAAACTACTCATCTAATTTAAAGTCAAACTACTAATCTAATTTAAAGTGACTTTCATTGAAAAACATAAAATTGCCACAAAAACAAATCAAATCACGCTAAAACCATGTTTTATAAAAACTGTGAAGACGTGAATGAGTCACACGACACCAGTGGTCGTATGGCGCTAATTTAGTGATGTTTGGATTTGGATTGAACCTGTAGCCACAGACATGTATCAGCCTGAGTTAAATGTTGAATATCTTTTTGCTTTTTCTGCTTAAGTACATCCCAATATTCTGTCTCATTAAAGCTTGACTCAGCATCCCTCCTGTTGTGTGTGTCTGTCATTTCTAACAACAGTATCGTCCAAAGGAGGGGGTGGGGTGGGAGCCTATGCTAGATGACGGCAGGCCAGAGGCATACAGGCCTGACCCAGGAATAGAATGACAGTGACCACCATTATTTCTCAGTTTCTTTATTTAGAAAACAACCAAAAAACACAAGAAACATGTTGACAGTTGTACTTGTCCTGCTGGTTCCTATCAAAATGGCTGCTGTGAAAAAGGGTCTGTGATACCACGTGTGCGCTGAATACACATTTAAAGCTACTGAGACACCTGGACACTTTATTTATCCTTAGTTACAGGAATGTCATAGCACAGTCTGAGTATATACAGTATAAAAGTAAAACTGGACTTATTTCAGCACAACAAACAATGATAAGACAGCTCAAAATAAGGATGTTTTAGTGTTTAGCCTGTTTATTTTACCACACACAACAATCAAAACAGGTCAAACTATGTGTCAGGTACAGACAGGACTCGGCGGATGGGATAAATCAAAGGGGTTTATTTACAGACAGGGTTCACAAGAATCAACAAAAGCCAACGTCCGCTACAGATAACGGAGGGATAAACAATAATGATAAAGCTCAGAAGATACGGGGCAGTGATAACACACAGAGGATCTCGAACATTCAGAATTGTACAACTAAGATGGATAAGGAACTAAGGAGATCAACAATACAGACAGATAATTTCAGGAACGCAGGGAAAGATATACTGAGAGTTCGTAGGGAGAGACAAGGAACTTGACTGACGCAGAATAAATCCAAGGCAGGATTGACGAGGCCAGACACCAGGGAATCAGGGAGGGACACCTATATAGAGTGAAGACCAGGTGATACCAATTAGAACTCAGGTGACGGCGATCGTGCACGGGGAAGTGACTGCGAACGGGGAGACGAGCTGTGCCTGTGCGAGACGGAGTGAGGGGGCGTGGTCGTGGCCAGGTCTGTTGCAGACCTGACACTATGAGCGTTTTAATAATATGTAAATTATTTAAATATACATATAGATATAAATGCCAGCGCAATGCATATGGATGTTTTCATAGTTTGTGATTCTGCAGCACAGAGCAGAACTACAATAAATATTCAGAACAACTGAATACAAAGATTCATAACTGAAGCTCAAAGTAGAATTAATCTTTTTTTTCACAATTTGAAACAAAGCTTTTCTTGTTGATTTAACATGAAAATGACTATAATTGATTCCAAATTCATTTTGTCTTGCAGTACATTGATAATAAAATAACACCTCATAATTTACACTCATAAGCACATTTTTATCAGTCTGTGTACCTCCTTGGATTAAGCCATGACCGACAAAACAATAGCCATGGTGAATAGCCATGCTGAGGCTACCCAAACTATTAAGACTTCCCTGGCTGGCTAGAACAGAGACCTTTTTCATGGATGCTGATGCAGACACCCCCGATAAAAGTCCCCATCCTCATCTGGTCACAGAGGACATGGGTGGGCCAAAAAGTTCACATGAAAGACTCCATGTAGTCCCACTGACCAGGAGGTCACTATGCAGAAAACCCCTGGGCTGTGAACCAATCAGCAGTGTTCATTAAACCACCTAGTTCTCTTTCATGTTGTGGTGCTGCCTGATTGGTCACATGTGGTTTGACTTTGCTGTTTGTGTACTGCTGATATATAAAGATGCAGGTGTTAGGACCAAGGCGGCGTATCTCAGTTAAAACACCAAATAAGATAAAAAAGATCAACTGACACAGACAAATAGAACTTCTTTTCTCACATACCTGTCATTTTAGCTAAACTGCTGGATACCTTCACTAACATTTAGATTTTCTGAATCTTAATCTAACCCATCACAGGCATAGCTTTGTGCTTATGAACTTATTTCATGATCTAATGAGTTGGCCTGGTAATGTGTATGTATAACGATGAAGGAATAAACACTTTATTCCAGTGACACTGTTACCCATGATCACACTGTATCAAATAGCCACCAACATTTGAGAGGATGTTGAGGTTATATTTGGCTATATTTGAGGCTTTGATGTAGCACATCTCTGTGCAGTTTGCTCTTCAGTAATTTACCATTTCCTCCTCAGCTTGCACATGGTTAACATAAGAAAAGAGACTGTATTGGACCAACTACACCAGTATGTTGGCACAAATGATAAAATAAACAATGGGTTTACAGTGTAGTGATCTATTTGCCTTATGTATGCTTACTTTGCACACAAATAATACTAGTAGGCCTTATGGTTATGTAAATGATACTAATCAAAATAAGTCAAAATAATGAAATGCCATAAGGTGTACTTAGTAAGTCAAAGTAATAACTTAATAAGTCAGTGATTCAGTATCTCAGTTTTTGGACTTTGTGGCCATGTTCTTTCTAAGTGTCAGAAACAGGCTTGCACAAAACTCAGGGCAACCTCTGAATGAGTGGGGGGTTTTTGGGGATGCAGGCCTAATTGGAAAGAAAGTCGCACGCACCTCCAAGACCTACGTCGATATCATCACTGCATGATCATGGTCATCCTATAATGTTAAGTTGCATGTTTATGACAATAGAGGGTTTATTGGAGAGGTTTGCTTGGCATTTGCACTTGTGGGCACCACTAGTAATGCATTGTTAATATGCATGGCAGCCTCCATAACAGGTGTGTGATTGCAGGTGTGTGAATGGGTGGATGTGAGGCATACTCTGTAAAGTGCTTTGAGTATTCGTAGGAGTAGAAAAGCGCTATATAAATGCAGTCCATTTACCATTTAATATAATTTACAGATGAATGCCTAATATTAGAAAAGTGAGAATACGTAAAAGATCTGTTCCAAGAAGTGGGGGGACTCCCTACCCCCGCCGCCAACGTCCACTAAACCTCTGCTTACAATGCACTTGTTTGTACCTGGACATGTACATGTAGGCGACCACAACAACACTCAGAGATGTTGGAGAACAATGGCTGTACACATAATCTACTGGGGAATGGAGGGTTCAGTGGATCATAAGGAGATAATTACTGAATGTTAGAAAAGTGTTATGTGTTTACTGAGCACTAAGCATCAATGATTACACAAAAAAATGCTTCAGAAGTTTGGAGAGGTTGATTCATTTGTGGCACTTCTTTGAATAGTGTAGGGCATATAAGTTTGCCTCTGTGAAAGTGGGAAGTTGAAAAGAGCTTCAGCTTGATGATGTCACAAATTCACATTATTGTTAACATCTCAGTCTTTCCGTCAGAGTTGTGTTTTACAGAGCACTTCCTTCCATATTTTACTTTTTACAGGAGGAATAAAAACTCTTCATGTGGCAGTGCGCTTACAACAGTTTACACAGGCAATTCAAAACTGCCTTCTATAGAAAAATACATTGATAACTTAACCAATGTCATACTTTTGAAAAATGTAGACTTGGACTGTTAATTAATTATGCAAAAAGGTATAAAATACAGCTAGATTCTTCAGATCCTATAGAATCATCTGATTTAATTTTGCACTTTGCATACGGCTATCAGCCATTGAAGTAATACAATATTTCAAACTTACCATGGGTTGCCATCATCAGTAGCAGTATAGACTTGTAAAGATCTGAGTCAGCAACGGATGAGTATGAGACCAGAACGAGTATGAGACCAGAATGCTGACAAGATTTAAACAATGCCAGAAATTCAAAGTCAGTTTTAGATGCAGAGTTTTAGATAGGAGGTCTGCTCCCATAAGATCCTGTGACCAGGCACAATGAGCAAATTCTGAGCCTTTTCACCAATTCAGCATCACAAGTAAAGGGCAACTGGTAGACACTGATGACTTGTGCTTAAGGTCAATTGGACAATAAATGCCTACATGTCTGTTCCTTTTCTTTTTTTTTTAAGTTCCTTCTTTTGGCTTTATTTAGATATGTCAGGACTAACAGGAGATAAGTGGACAGGACTGGACAATAACAAGACAAGTTGCAGATAAAAGCATAAAGCATTTAGCATAAAGAGCATTAGAAACATGCATGCTGTCACTCTAAAGTGACTGCCTCGGACAGATTATTTATGTTTATATTTATTCCATTTGAGGTTTCATTAGGCCTATTTAAAGGCAGGTGTGGGATGCTGATTTTCTAGCACAGTTATAGGCACTTGCAGCTTCTCATCGCTGAGCCGCTGAAAGAAAACTGAAAGTGAGCTGCAGTTGTGTTTATTACCTTGTCAGACAGCATAACTCTGTGAAAATGATTGTCACTAGTTCCTGTTCTTTGGTTTGCAAACAAATACACATGAATTAGTGAGAATTTACGGCATTGTTGCTAATTAAAAAAAAAAAAAAAAAAAGAAAAAACGGCTACTGTAGGGGAATCGTAGTCTTGCCTGGTGTGCCTATAGCATACAGTGTAGCACAGTTGCTAACATTGTGTACAAGCAGTGAGTGAAATTTCTACGCCGAGCACAGCATGGTGTGACCTGGCATCGTTGGTGCCCTGTTTCTAGTGCAGCAGCACCCCCCAACCAGCAAGGCTGTGAAAATGATGATCTCTGCAAGCCACACACTAATGAAGACTGGGGAGAGTGTATGGGACACATCTGCTGATGGGCATAGGGAAATTAGAACAAACGTGAAATTACCATGGCAACAAACAATAACAGCATCAGTAGACCAACAAGTTAGGGGTTGAGAAAATAAAGGTAGGTTTAGGTGCAGTGTCTATCCATCAGCTATTTATCTATCACATAGTTACTGTTTGTCTCACCTTGGCAGGGACAAGGGTCCTCGGTATTGTTGACATCTGTTAACAAAGTTTAAACACCTTGTAAGATTTTTGATAGGATTGTTCTGTTCATAGTCCTACTTCGCGTATTATTTCTGGAGCATCTTCTTTTATAGGCTACCACCGAGTTGTGCAACAACAACAAAAAATTAATAATACTAATAAAATAATAACAACATTTATAATTTATAATTTGTTGTGTCAATAGTACATTAATAGTGAAGTAGTGAATTTTGAAGATTACATTTAGATTAAAAAACAATGAATCAGTTAAGATAACAAATGCTACAAATTAGTAAATATATTTGCCTTTTTTGTTTGTTTATTTTTAAGTGTTAAATTTAAAGTGAGGTATATTCACAACCTACTCTTTTTAACTCTCTGACCCCTATAAAAATATTTTAAAAGTTTGCTAATATTATTCTAAAAGCGACAGTGCCCTCTAAATAGATGTGAAGTGAGCGTGGAAAACAGACAGTATCTACAACATTTTCAATTTTCTATAAACTATCTTCAAGTAAAACATTAATGTTATCTAATGTCCTGTTAGGGCCTGTATATATTTTGTCAATATCTTCTGTAGGCCTACTACAGGAACTTTAGCTGTCATGGGAAAGATTGATTGTGTATTTCAAATATACTTTGAAAATATTTTCTTGCCTTCAATAATTATTAGATGGAATTGGTAGCTTTCCAGCTGTTCCCCCGTGCTGGCATTCATTAGCTGTATTCTGTATACGCCAGCGTCATCTCTCTTCACAGGGTTTAGCATCAAGGTCCCATTGTCAGCGGAGAAGCTCCATCTCTCCTGGACAGATGAGTACTGACTGTAGAAGTGAATCTTGCTTTTTTTAAATCTAAATATGCCGGCTTCACCTTTATAGCTCATTGTCTTCATAATAAACTCATATTCACTGATTCTTGTCAGATGCAGACACAGAGGTTGTTCCAGGGCTCCATAACACATTGCCTGATGTGTGACATTACAAATGAGCTCCGTTCCTGTGTAGTGACAGAACACAAAAGGCTCTGTTGTATCATGTAAGCCTATAGACTATAGCTGGGTTCCATGGAGTCCATGGAAGCCTATTCCATAGATAAAATACACATAGCACATATACCAGATACGCAATATGGCTTGATAGACAGTGACACAAACCAGATCTGGACTACAACTCTGTCCCTCATGGATATTGCTCTGTCTTTCCCAGAGTATGCATCATCCATGAGAATTAACATTTGAGTGTACTCAGTGTTTATGTGTACTCAGTGTAGGCTATATTTGGAATGCAGTTTCTGCACAGATATAAAACACAGATATAACAGAGCTTCCAAATACACAACTAATCCCACATCAAAAGTTACACAAATTCTCTTCATTTTGCATGATGCCACCTGCCAATTGACACGGTGCCAAAATATCAATATCAAAATCAAGTCTTGATCAAACTTACCATAAACAGCACTAGTGAACGCAATGAACCACACGAGGACAGGCTGCATCTCATCTGAAGGGGAGCTTCACTGATGCAACATGCAAAGTCTGGAATATACTGCGTGCAGTGGGGTCTGCCAGCAGAATTGTGCCTTTCAAAACAAGCCTTGTGCTGTTATGTTTGTACTGATGCTGTCTTTTTGTGTGTGCGTGCATGTGTGTGTGTGGGTGTGTGTGTATATATGTATAGTGTTCTTATGTTCATGGTGGTCGAGACTAAGCCAAGAAGGCCTACTATTAGCCTGATGTTGCGGCTAAGGAGCTGTACCTTAGGCTCTCTTAGGGCTGTGGTTAGTGAGCATCTTGCAACATGCATGCATACACTCTTAGACTGTACACTGTTTTCTAAAGCAGTCTGGAACGCCGCAACCTAGCAATCTCCTAAACGTAGCCCATCACATCAGGCTGACTGTCAGACGTCTGTGCCATCAATGAGTGCCTTTGTGTACTGCCTGTATGTGAGCAGTACACACAGCTCCATTGATCTCGGCAGACCTCTGCTGGCTTGCTTGCGGCCATTTCAAATGTCCCAATGAACCAGTATTCATTTGTGGATTAAACGGAAGAAATCCTGAAGTTTTTCTAACCCAGTGCCCCTCCTTTCATGCCGGTGACCTTGATTGTGTCTAGGGTTCAGCTTTTCTTCCATAGAACCTTATTACAAGCACTGTTTTATAACGTGGGTACACTGTAGGTATGCATGACGGTAGGAGAAATGGAGCCTGTGTTGCCCACTCTCTGTTGCCCCTATAACATATAAATTTCCTGTAGGGAAAATAACACACTTATCCCCTATAACATATACATTTCCTGTGGGATAGATAATGTATTTATCCATAACAGCTGGGCTGTTCTCTAGTTGGCTCCCTGGTGGTGAACATGGCAACACATTCTCCTTATGATTCAGAGTGCAGCCAGTGAACAGTGGGCTATTCTTCACTGACAGCAGCAGACTGCTACTAAGCCCCTCAATCTTATCGTGCCACAAAAACTATTGACTGGCAGTCCGCCTGCTGACCTTTATTTATTTATTTCTTGCGGCAGGGACCAGCTCTAAATAGGATTAGCAATACAGAGCGACGGTGGGAGACCATTTTAAACTCACTCTGCAGACTGAAACTCCCTCGGCCAGATTAAAAGTGAAAGAATCTTGTTACTGGTCTCCCCTTGTCCCTGCTCTTTTGTAATAAATCTCAAAATGTAGCCTATTGAATTTTCCTTTTTTAAGGTATTCCTGCAGGCTAAACCTATACAACTGCCTGATGGGTATTGATTACAATATTCAATCTAATTTAACAAAGGCCCAACAAAGTCTGCCTTTTAATCTTTCAGTCTGCTACCAGAGCCAAGCTTTTAAGGGTATGGTGATGGGGACGTAGAGTCTTCAGAAAATATGCTCTGAGAGACACTCTTGCTAGCCTAGACAGCCTCAAGTTTAATTATGAAGTAGAAACCAAAGGTAGCCTTAAAATGGTGAACACAATATTATGCTACAGATGATTGCCATACAGTACCTGTCATGTACACTTTAATCGATTGTAAATCCTCACTGCTGCAGCAACACGTTTGAATACATGAGGCAAGATTTAATTGGGAGAGATATGCTTAAATCATTTACTGTGGCAACATTACAAAACACATTTGAGGTGTAAGGAAGGACTGTGATGGTTAATTCACTTACCAAATAAGCCATCATCTCTCAGCTCCACCAGACAATTGAAATTCTGTCAGCAACCACATGGTGGCGGTAGAGGACCATGCATAGCATGTAGGCTTAGGTGACAGCATGTTGAGAGATATTTTTCCCATCTTCTGGAAAGAGCCAGGAGGAGAGTGAATTTTTGACCTTAAATTGGGGCGCGATATAGCCATAACAGATATGTTGTTTATCTGACAGGTCAATGTACTGCTATGTAGTACACAGTGAGAGAGAGATAGGCAAACTCTGACAAAGGTTGCTGAATGAGGTAGAAAGTTTTGCCATGTCCGCATCACTAGATTCTTCAAAACAAGAGAGAGAGTGAAATTCCAAAGAAAGAGTAAAATTTCTTTCCCAAACACTCTTTCACTTTTTTTCTTCCACAGCATCTTTCTAAAACACTCTCCTTTTGACTTGAAAATATTTCAACTCACAACAACAAACCCAAAGGGGTCTCACATCAGCAGCTTCACAGCACTGCCTCAGAGACCTTCTCTGTTTAAAATACCTGAATGAGCTTCCAGGTGAAGAGATCTTTGTGTTTATAAACAGGCAGGTGGATGCCCTCCCCCAGTGTGCTGTCCACATTACATGTGCTCCCGTTGACCTCGGAGATGGCTCGTCAGCACCGAATGCGGCGCTTGAATCCACGGGAGGCGAGTGCTTCTCTCTGATCTGCCTCCCTGTCAGCCTCGAGCCCTGCAAGTTTCAGTCATAATGGATTGATTTCTCACTCCTGATGTATGAGGGTGAGAACACAACATCCCTTCATCCTTCATCTTTGTGGCCTCTGTCTTTCCTTCGTTCTCTCTCCCTCTTCCTCTCTCTCTCTCTTCTTCTCCGTCTCTCTCTCTCTCTTTTCCTCTCGCTCTGTCTTTGATAGATGAGTATGCAATGAATCACCTCCCCCCCTTGGCTGCACTGTTTGGTATTCGACATGCACATTTATGGAAGGAGGGAAGATGGTCTGGGCAAACAATAAAGAATAATGAAGTTTTATTTTAAAGCCTCCATTACGTATCTTAATAAAAGCAGTGATAGTTTGCACAAGATTGGAGTCCCTCTTTGGGGAGTTATCAGACCTCCCAGAGACACACAGATGAGACCTGGGGCCCATAATAAAACACTGGGCGCAAAGACAACGTCTTGACCCACTTGCTCTTAAAGGCCTCTAGTCCTGCCATTAACACTGCTAGCTCTCCCACTTCAGAGTATTGCAGTAATCAGGATAAAAGGTTGCTAGCCATTCATTTAAAGGCCTTGTCTTATGCTGACCTTGGATCTAGGTTGTTTGTAGGTAAAGTGTAATGCTTTGAAAGTTTAGAGAGCTTAGAGTGTGCATGAGATGGTGTTGTTCACCTGTAAAGAATAGAAGCCAAACTTGTTGTCGGGTTTCTGTCATCGAGTCATATTTTTTAGAAATGTGATGTGTATGTCATTTCCCATGACGTAATCCCCACTATAGAACACCAAACAATTTCATGCATTCAGTAATGTCTTACTGTATTGTCAGGATTTTGAATTTCTGTGTTGGGTTGGGTAACTAGAAAATCAGTGTTCGGTTACACATCAAGCATAGTGTAGAGTTAGGAGAGTGCATGAAAAGGTGCAGCAATTTACCAACCAGCTTTCACCAGTTTTTGCTTTGGAACACATGGATATTGTTGGAGATCATTTCAGCAAAACAGCCAAACCACACACTAATAACACTAATTGTTCTAAAAATATACACAATTATACAACATGAAATATCATATCTATCCCAGCAAGAGTAAAATTTCTCTGCAATTGTGTAAGTGAGATTTTGTGATATGATATTCCCTATTCTGGAGCTATCACAGCCATTTGTGTTGTGCTAGGAGCAAAACTCATATGTAGCCCAGAAGAGAACCAGGGGACCTCTTTCGATAATTTTTTTTACAAATTTCCAGTTATAAATTAAATATGTGGAAAAGAAATAATGTATTCCCAGTTTATTGGGTTTGCATGCCATCCGTTTATTCAAGCTGTTTGTCTGTGCTGTGTTGTTGGCCCGCTAAATTTGATTCTTACCCAAGTAACATGACATTTATTAAAATTTTGTTCCATAGCTTTGCTCCCGCTCAGAATCGCTTGGTTATTTTTGGAGAGATGATAACTGCTAACAAATTACACCTAGCATGGCAACAGACACAGAAGCTTGCTAATACGACTTAATGAAAAACCTACTCTCTCCTACATTTGGTTTGTGTGTGTGGTGTGTATGTGTACGTGTGTGTGTGTGTGTATGTGTGTGTGTGTGTGTGTGTGAGAGAGAGAGAGAGAGGGAGAGACAGAGAGAGAGAGACAGACAGAGAGAGAGTGTATGACTAAAAGCATCTTTCCTACAACCTGAGCACACAGCTGCTGCATCCCTTAGGTCTTTCATCGTTGCACACAAGACTCAACAAAGTTGTGCACAAGGCTCCATCTCCTGTATAGCCAGCTGCACCAGGTGCATAAACTGATGATGGGGTTCATTTTTGCTGTTTGCCACCTCTTTATCTTTCCTAAATGGATTTTTAGACTTGAGCACTAAAAGACCGAACACCAGCAGGCTGAAGACATGGAGTTTTGTCAAGTGAGAATATTTCGAAATTTGGAGACGAGGCAAGTGAAGGCATTCAGCTAGGCAGATGCCAGAAGGATGAATAGGCAAACCAGAACCTTGATACGGAGACTGTAGACCATAGTAAAGAAAGAAGATAGTTTCAGTTCAAAAGATGAAAAGAATACATACAGGCCATCTCCAAAAAAAAAACATCTAAAGAAATACTTTTTGAAACGGCGGCCAAGAGGTCATAATTAAAGTTTTGGCAATGCATCAAATGCCGAAAAGGCATCTACAAATGTCAATGTGGCCACCTCCAGATTAGGAATGTGTAAAAGTCAAACAGCAGACACACACACATCCACACACACCTACAAACACACACACACTCTCAAATAGCTAAAAAAAAAAACAACCACCCAAAAACACCCAGCCACCATTTGCCTGAACAGTCTGGTGGCAGTGGCACAAACCTCCCAGACAGATAGGAACTGTGGGGCCGCACCACCATCTGCTGATTACCCCCCATCCAACAGGGGCCCCCCCGGGGGCCGCCTCAGCCTTTTCGTCCTCACCTCACTTATCTGGCCCCGCAGTAATGGCTTTCTATTCTCTTGCTATCCCCAGTGGAACCTTCCGGATAGAGTTTGTCTGCCTCACTACAGGCGGAGGGAAAAGGAAGGAGACGTAAGAGTCATGAAAAGAAAGTTACTCTGCATCCTGCTGAGGGGACTCACTCGGGAGTCGGGAGGTTTGGTGACTGAAAAACTCTAAATGTAGTCGGAGCTTAAGTGGATTCTGGCAGATCTGTACGCTGAACACTGAAAAAAAAAAACAAAAAAAAACAGTGCATTGAACATAACCAGAATCACAGTAAAAAGTTGCTTTAATTGATAATAACCTTGCATTGTTATGAACCTCACACATGACACATTTTTTAAATTGTCAGTAAAGGTTTTTTTTTTTTTTTTATTTGCCACTAGCTGTTCAATTAACACACTCAGTTCATTAGGATGAGACACTGCTCTCTGCACCTAACTCAATGAAAGAAACAAGATTGTGTGATACTGATCATCTTTTTTACAGCAGTGTGTCAGAGTGGAGGTGATGCTCTGGGGCGTTACATGGTTTGCCATCTCATCAATGCTTTTGGATGATGGGGGAGATCTCGCTGCTGCAACAGACGTGATCTGCATTACTGTGGAGGTTACATCAGGTGAGATCTGCCAATGCATTGCGATAATGTGTTCTGGCGCCAGCTTTTGGCACACACAAACACAAAACCACACACACACACACACACACACACACACACACACACTCACACTGTTTTGCCATCTCTTCTTTCTCAAGTTATTAATCTGGTCCAGTGTAGACCCGGACTGTCTCCATCATTTCCTGTGCATTATCATCATGTGCTTGTTTTGGAACAGTGCCTGCCTGGTCCTCCTTCTCCTTCTCCAGTGTATTGAAAACAATGAGAGGCGTATGCATTTCGTTTGCTCTAAACCCAAATAAACATTTGAACTGAATAATGAAAAGAACACAGAGGAAATGATCTTCTCCAGTTTCAATATATACAAGTAAATAGATACACCAACACAAGGCAAATTCCCTGATCGGCCCATGTGTTGAACTAACAATCTAACACCCCGTGTAATTACTGTGTCTTTGTTTGGTTGTGGGGAAAGGTGCACAACAGTTGCTTATTGTGGGAACCCCCCTCTTTAAAACATAAACACACACACACACACACACACACACAAGCACATACACACACACACACACACACACACACACACACACACACAAACATGCGCGCACGCACGTCTTTCTGTTTACGTCCTTGGTCGTCTTATTCAATGACAATCCTTCCGAGTTTCTTTTCTCCTCGTCCTCTCTTTCTTTTTCATGTTGATCCATTTTTTGTCTCTCATCCTTCTCACTCTGTCTTTCTCTTTCCTTTTTACCTCCTCTCTTCCCCCACTCTGTTTTCTCTGCCTCCCTCCCTCCCGTACTCTGTGGAGTTACTGGCTTTGTTTTATCAAGCTTCTACCTGATAGGCACCCATTTATCAAATCAGTCAGCTGGAAAAAAAGAGGAAGAAAACGTAAAGGTGTGAAAGAAAAGCTGTTATCTGTATGGAATGAAAGACTCGCCTCTCCTCTAATTCGATGAATAAATTTGCCCTCAGAAATCACCTCAGAAACAATAAGGGAAAAAAAATCAAACTCAGAAAAAAAATTCCCTAGCATGCCCACATGGAAAATAACTATTCATCATCAAACATGATCCAGACCTAAAGTGACGAATCAGAAGTCAGATTTAAAAACCACACAGTCTGTCAGGGCTTTGAAGTCAGACATACAGTATGAAAAGACTTTGTCAGAGTTGAGAAGTGCATTGGATTTATAGCATCTAAACAATGCGGTTACCTGAAGACACACAAATGTTAACAAACCTCAGACTGGCATAAGCCCATCAATCATGTTGGCCTCTTTCTTTTCCTAGATCTCCCAATGGACACACTCACACACACTCACTGGGCTGATAGCAGGGTTCCGATATGCTGAACACACACTTTGGTGAGTAACCACTTTTAGCTATGGTTCCTCAGATCTTTGCAAGACTAAGGCCCTGTCCCATTTCTACCACTTCCACTTGTTTTTGACCCTAGAACTCGGTTTTGCGCATTCACATGTAAAGTCAGGGTCAGATGCAGGCTTCGAACGAAGTGTAGGGATGATTACCCAGGATACCTTGTGTATACCCTGAGAGTCAAGAAAACAGCCAAAGAAAGATGATGGCCAGCTCGGGAAAAGGTGAACACAACAGATATTGTCGCAATTAGGCGTACAAACGTGGAAATATGTCAGGGATGGGGTTGGGCACAGGTAAAGATTGTTATCTTGAGTCAGAACAGGAATGTTGGAAAATCGTTCAGGATAGACATTAAATCTGTTGAGAGTGTTTTGAGAGGCCAGCAAATGGATGTAACAGAGGTCCAATTTTTTCCCTATAGTCTAATGCAGGGGCGTCAAACTCGATGATAAACAAGATTTTTTATAATGGCCCACATAAGCCTTATGATTTTCCTCAGAGGACTGCTAATCGTCTGCATGTGTGACCACAAACTGTCAGGTGAAAATAAAGTGCATGTTTCCTCATTCTAACCACCATCACAGTCCTAATACGTCTCTACTGAGAGTAAGCAGTTCCATGATGCACCTCATAGGTGCGGAGCTGACAGTATTCCGTTGCAGAAACGCAAGAATTATTTTCAAGCGGGCCAGTTTCAATTCTGGTCAACCTTTTTTGGGCCACGTGAAATGATGTGAAGAGCCAGATCTGGCCTTTGAGTCGTTTGTTTGACCCCCTGGTCTGATGAATTAGCTGTCTATATGCCTGTATTTACAAACAAAACAAAGGTATCCTGGTGGGGCTTCCGATAGGCTATAGATTTTCAGGATGTGGCGTTTACGAACGCGGAGAAATCTGATAACTCCTGTGGACATGAGCCAGCATTTTCAAACACAGTGAAATGTAGGCCTACTATTGGTAGCCCCTGTCATCTCTGTGCGTTACATAGGTAAGGACACCGGCTAGAAGTGGTGTTCCATTTTGTAGGTACATATTTCCACCCCTAACACTGCTCACTTCATCATTGACAAGAATCTTCTTTTTGAAATCGCTCGTAATCAAGTGCCAGTGTTCAGGGAGGAGAAATGGGACTGGGCCTAAGAAAAGAATGGAGTGTGTGTGTGTGTGTGTGTCTGTGAAATGATGTTTAATGTATGTATAGGAATATTGTTTGTCATGAATATGGTGTACATATTTTCTACTTCCAAACATGTAGGCCGCACACACACACACACACACACACACACACACACACACACACCAATACACACACGCACACACTACTTTTTGTAGCAGGACAGAACACACACACACACACACACACACACACACACACACACACACACACACACACACACACTACTTTCTGTAGCAGGACAGAAAAATATTCACATCATAGTTTTGTTCCTGGAAATAGTCTTTTAGGTTTTTATTCCATCTCATTTACCCAGAACTTTTCACCTCCTCTTTCCTCCCAAATCTTTTCTCTCTCTCTCTCTCTCTGTCTCTATCTCTCCCCCACTGCCTCTTTCTACTCATGTGCAGCTAAAACAAATGGGTTGCATCCACGCAGTAGGAAACTGCTCTGTCATAACCTCAGGCTCTGACTTACAAGTGCATTGCAGAGAAATGCTGTTGCAGTAACCCCCCCCCCAACCCCGCCTTACTTGTGCCATTGCTTCACCTCTCTCCTCTCCTCCCTCACAGGGTGGAAATGCTCCTTTGACAGCAGAGGAAGGAATTGGCATCTGTGTACATCTACATCAGTCTGCAAGAGCCTTAATGAACATGCACACACACACGCACACACACACACACACACACACATTTGGGTGTCTTTGAAGCAAAGCTAAATCGATATCATTCTTATGCTTATTCATGTTTGCTACGTGTTTGCTTATTTCATATTTGGGTAATAATGGTTTAGAATCCGTAGCAAGTTGGCCTTCGCAGCCACAATTCAGTGTCTGTAATTGCTGAAAAACGAAAACTCCGGAGGGCAAATTAATTTCCTGTGGCAGGATTTTGCTGGCCACCTCAGAAGTTTGTCCGACCTTGGCTGCAGAGGCTGCAAACATTTCCATCTTCCTTGACCGGGCCTTGTAGTCCCCCCAGTGGAAGAATGGACATAAAGAGAGATGAGCCATGGTAGGAGCTCATAATTGGGTATGTAAGACATTGTGAGGGCTTCACAACCAAACACACACATACACACGCACACTCACACACTCACCCACCCACACAGGCATATAACGTAAGGCAAATTAAACCTATGCAGGGCGGGTGGGTTCTGTCAGGCTCTGTGTTTTTCAGGTCTCTGTCACTCTCCCCCCTGAGCTCCAGGTTTCCAACTCATTTAGTTTAATCAGTTTAGTAAGACTGCAACTGTAGCGCTGATTAACTGAGCAGGGAAGCCTGCTGGATGCTGTTGTATGCTTAACGAGGTGTGTACGTGTGTGTGTGTGTGTGTGTGTGTGTGTGTGTGTGTGTGTAACAGGGAGGTAGAGCTCAGAGTGAATCATGGCATGAGGTTCATCCAGCTGTTTGACATAATTCATGCCGTGCTATGATAAAAGGCCACAGGGTGACAGTCATTCATCGCTTGGACTGCATGCATATCACCAACTCACAATGCCAAAATGAGACAAGGTTTTTTTTTTCATACTGGCCAATTTTAGTTTAAATAACTCTTGAAAAATTTCTCCCTCACTTTCTGTCTCTCTCTCATGGTCACATACAGACACACACACACACACACTGTCACACACACACATATATATATATATATTTCTGCTTTAATAAAGGCGATGTGCCCCCTACACACACACACACCGTTTCCCTTCCTTACCCAGCCTCTTCTGTTTTCACATTTTCTACTCCTCTTTATTTCTCTTTCATTCTTATGACTCCTCTTTCCCTCTGTGTGTGAAGAGGGCAGTGCAGGTGAAGGACTTCCACTCAGGCTGGCATGCCTGGTTTTGCCAAAAAAAGTGTGAAGCATAAAAAAGGCCAGAGTATGTTAACTGTGAAGTGTAAAGTGACATCCACTTTCTTTCCGCTATTCTTTTTCTTATCATTCTCCTCTTCCTCCTCCTCCTCCCACTCTCCTTTACTCTCTGTCAAAACATGTTTGTTGTGTGTGAGGAACATGAGCACTTTACACACTAGAAAGCCTATTTTAGAATGTTTCAACTAAGAGAAAATCATTTAAAAATGTGTCACTCACATACATTTTTATGTTGTCACATGTCACTTAAAACATGTCACATGTCACATAAAACATAAAATGAGGCTTTTTCTGTATTTTGATTTGTGAAAATATGTATCATATAAATGTTTTGATGGTATATGGCATCCATATATTCATTTGTATTGTATTATGGTAAAACAAATGCTGTAATGCTTTATATTTGTTAAAGATCTCCTTTGTGCAGACATATGTGTAATATAAAAAAGATTTCTCTGGTACTGTAAATGTGATGTAAATAATAAATCAATGATGTCACAGTATGAGCCCACGCTGGGAGAGATTTATTGGGCAGGTATAAATCAATCATGTAGGTTGAGTGATCTGGTGGCGCTGCTCTCCTGATTGACCTAATTAGATTCACCTCTGCCTTCCGCTGCCTCTCTCACTCGCAGGGCTGTCTCGGGAAGAGAATTGCTCTCACCACCAGCAGCCAATAAGGCAGCTCTTCGATTAGCCGCTAATTGTCTCGTCTCCCACTCCACGGGCCATTTGATCCCGCACGCTGGAGTGGCATGGGCCCCTGCTCCACTGCCGCTGGGCCTGCGGTCTCCGCAGCTTTTTCAAGGTGGTGTTTGGAAGAGAGAGCGTGAACACAAGAGAGAAAGGGAGACTTGAAGCTCTGCTACCCCCATCCTAACCCTCCACTCCCGCCCCCCCCCCGACCTTCCACAAACCTCCCCCATCCTTGTATTCATCGTAAAATAGGAGAGGCCTGGAGCGATCTGGCGTCGGATTAAACGGCCAGGGTGTGCACCCCCCACTCGCCCCTGACGGATCGGTTTGGCCCAGGGAGTTTCGAGGGAACTGAGATCTCCAGTGTGTCCGCCTACACTGGGCCCCGGCTGGTGGGTGGTGATTTAAGAGTGATTTGGAGTGTGAGTCTCTCTCTCTCTCTCTCTCTCTCTCTCTCTCTGTCTTTCTCTCTCTGTCTCTCTCTTTCCCTCTCCATTCGCTGCTCTTTGGGCTCTGGCTATTGCTGAGACTGCCTTTGGGTATGGAGCTGCTTAGCAACGACGAAAGAAAGTAAGCTCCAAAGTCAAATCAGGGCATAGCCATGGCTTGCTCCCATCCTTAAAAAAAGTCTCACATCTTCTCTCTCTCTCTCTTTTTTTCTCTCTGTCACACACACATACTCACTGAAAATGAAGAGAAGTCATAATATGCCCAAATTTTTCAATATTTTACAGCTGACACAAAGTCACTTTCCCTGTCTGTTTGTTTTCAGAAACTCAAAAAGTCAGAAAGGCAAGCTTTGTTGTTTTGAGGTTGGTGTATTAGTGGTCCATGATCAGTCATTTCCAAGGCCAAACTAGCCATCTAAGAGGGTTTGATCTGCAGTCAGCTTTCTCCGCTCATGTCTGCCAGAGCGCAACTTCATTCATGGGTAGTTAGATTCTCTTTGAAAATTTCTCGCCCTTCTGCCTCAAACTCTCAAGCTATGTGGAACTGTAAGACATTACACTCTGTCAACGTTCTAGTTTAATTTCAACTTTCACAAATAGGACTTTTTTTTCCGTCAGCTTCCCCCCTTAGCAGTAATTATCTTCAGTTTGGAAATTCAACTCATATTTTGAAGGTATTATCAGCATAGCGGTCCAGTTCAAGAGTGGCACCTAAGGGTCGTGGCTGTGCACGGAGGAGAGACCTTTAGATTGAGTCCTGTGTTTTGCCTGCAGTGAGATTGGTGCTGTGGACTGCATGGACCAGGTACGGGGACTGTGTGTTTGAAAGAGGCATATTTGCACAGAAAGGGAGAGAAGTTAATTGGAAAGTCCTGTAATAAGCTGTGAGTCAGGAAGGAGGGTATGGTTCACTGGAAAGGCAAACAATGGAGTGACGTTGTCTGTATGCATTTGATGCATGTGTGTGTGTGTGTGGTGTGTGTGTGTGTGTGTGTGTGTATGTGCGGTTTGTGTTTGAATGATGAATTTGTTAAAAAATGGAAAGGGGATTTGAAAGGTGGAATTACAGGGGGAAGTGATAGAGGAAGGATGGGTAGGGAAGAACAAAGGGAGAAAGAGAGGTGGGGAGAGAGAGAGGGGTGGGGGGGAGGGGGAGGGATGAACACACAAGAGAGGAAATATGAAGCAAAGAAGAACAGCACAGAAAAGCGCAGAAAGAGATGATTATTCAAAAGTAACCTTGTCAAACCACAATATAAGGACAGATTACAGACTCTCTATCACAATTGGTTTTGATAAGCAATATTACTTTTTCCACTAAAAGCCATGTCAGTAGGTTAACTATGCAGATTTCAAGTGACTGTAGTGGGGATCTGAGAGGTAGATCAACAAATGCACATGTAACTTATATTGCATAAAGATGATGGTCATAGAAATGGGGACATAGTTTGGTCTAATTACTGCCCATGTTACTAAAGAACTCAGTAAACTAAGCATCACAAATGAATGCCCTCGGCAACCCTCTATACTCACTCTGCACCACTGATGTTAAAGCAAAGCCAATCCACAGCCAACTGTGCACACCCACACACACATACACACACACAGACAGAAATGAACATGTGCACACATACACACACATGCCTGTGTGCGCATGCATTCACATACATACACACACACACATACACATACACACACACACAGACAGAAATTAACATGCGCACACATACACACACATTCCTGTGTGCGCATGCATTCACATGCATACACACACACACACACACACACACACACAGAGCAAAGGGAGCACAATCTCATTATGACTTCAAGCTTCAGTAATCTGAGATGAACCTATTCTTAGTGTGTGAGTGTATGTTTGAGTGTGATGAAAAGTGAAAGAGATCAGTCATAAGGACACACCATGTTTTGTTTTCCCTTATAGGATAACGTAAGACCAAAACCACATAACTCGGCTTGAACTTGATTTGCTCTGGCTGGCTGGTTGGCCATCTGTCAGGTGACTGAATGGCATGGATAGCTGCAGCTCTTTCTGTAGACCCTCTCCGTGTTTGAGATCCACATGACAGATGAGACCAAATCCACATGGTTGACATTTCCCTCCACCGACTTCAAAACAGCTTGAGACGGAGCAGGGAGAAGAAAAAGAATGGCGTGTTCTGTAATCTGTCTTTCCACAAGAAGAACAAAGGAGTTTCGAGAAGTCAGAGAGAGGACGTGATATACACTGGAGCATGTGAGCATGTGAGTGTGTGTGTGTGTGTGTGTGTGGTGTGTGTGTGTGTGTGTGTGTGTGAGAGTCTATGTGTGTGGTTTGGTTGGTAGGTGTGTGTTTCTATATGAATTATGAATTGAATTTGAATTGTATTGTGGATGGTCAGTATGTATGTGTGTGTGTGTGTGTGTGTGTGTGTGTGTGTGTGTGTGTGTGTGTGTGTGTGTGTGTGAATATGTGTGTTTGTGGCCTGCACATGTCTGTGTTTGTGTGTACATGCGTGTGTGTGTGTGTATGTTACACGATGAGTTTAAATATTCTGACCGTGTGTGTGTGTGTGTGTGTGTGTGTGTGGACACCCCGTACCTTCAATAGCTCACTCCCTTTGTACTTCACTCAGAACTGCAAAAACAAACACCCATACGCCCCCCTCCTCTCCCCTCCCCTCCCCAAACCTCTCAATCCCACCTCCACCCAAACAAAACACACACACACACACAGACACACACAGAAACAGACACACAAATACACACACAGCCTCAACAGAAACACAGACAGCACACCTGGGAAGTGCTTTAGAGGAGTCTCCCCTCACATGCCCTTCATCCGCCAAAGACCCCCCCACCCCCACCCCCATCCCGCCCCTCCAGCTCCACTCTGCCTGATGTTAAAAGTCACACCTCGTATCCAAAAACGCACCATCAAATGGCTCGGCAACTGCCTTTCAACTCTTGGATGTGTTTTACCCAGCTTCATTGGCTTCACTTGTCCGTTGGATGTCTAAGAGCTCATCAAAGGACGTCCTTAACCGGCGTTGTTGTCCCCAGATCTCTCTCTGTCTCTTGGTTTCTGGCTCACTGGTCAACAATATATTCTCAAGATAAAAATGATTTCAGCTGCATTTTGGATTTTCAGGTTTTTACACAGTTTTTATTTTCCTAACCCAATGAACAATAAAGATGGACATCTATCCTTTTTTATACATATAGTACCTGGAGACTACACAGATCTACACATGTGTACATATTATTATTTATCATTACATATATATGTAGTTTTTATGCATTCATATTGTCTAGTGGAAGCCATCCAAATATATTGTGATTTTAAACTTTGATTTGGTGAATAAGATGGCCAAATTAAAGACCTGTGTTAACAGAGAACAAGAGAGAGAGCGGGAGATGAGGAAGATGAAGTATCAGGGATGGGTAGAAGACAGTGCATGGAGGGAGGGAGAGAGAGGAGGAGAGGAGAGAGAAGAGGAGAAAGACAGATAGGGGGGTGGGGGTTACTGTAGGTGCTGCACCTCACCTCTTATGACTAACCATTCAGCACCGCGCCAGCAGGACGGACACCCACTCATGAGGCAGCACCCTATCGCCCAGAATAATAGTAAATAACAGGACCAAAAAACAGCCAGAGAGATAAAAGAGAAGACAGAGGGATACAGCAGGCAAAGGACGAAAGAAAAAGAAAATGAAAGAGGGGGGAGTGTGTGTGTGTGTGTGTGTGTGTGTGTGTGTGGGAGAGGGGAGGGGCTCCTCTTATCTGTATTCTCCTGTAAGACAGACTCTGTTTCAACATCACCTTGGGCTCCTGTGCAAGAGAGAGCATATGACAACAGGCCCAACACGTTCAACACACTTCAGCAGAAGTGTGTGTGTGTGTGTGTGTGTGTGTGTGTGTGTGTGTGTATGCGTGTGTCTGTTTTTTCCTCCAGCTGGTGCTTCTCCCTCTGTAGTGTTCCTGTACTACCTTAACGATCCAAAAGAGATGAATGGGGGCTGTGCTTTTGGATACACTTACAAGGCATCCGTAGAGGGAGGCACAAAATGCAGTGGGAGATAGCTGGATAAGATTGTGCGCTGTGACAGAAAGTCGGTGGCCTGTTGTCATTGCTTTCAGGGACACAGCAGTGATTGCTTTCAGTGCTGAGGGAAGGCAGGAGGCCTTAAAGAGAAATGATGCATGTTTACTGAGAGAACAGAGAAAGAGACAGGGAGCGCAAAGAGGAACCAGAGAGGGTTGAAGTAGAGCAGCTAGTAATTAAAGATCTGTGGAGAAACGGAAGCCAGAGTGAATTAAGGATGATGCGGGCACAGAACGCTAAGATGCTACGACTGGTATTGAGTTTGGGACACACACACACAGACACACACACACACACACACACACACACACACAAACTCTGTGAAGATATATGATCTAAATGTTTAGAGGACATGCCTTACTGGTTCAGGTCTTCATCTGCAGGTATTCATCTGTGCCAGCTGTGTTTGATTGTGTCTATTTATGCAGCAGGTATAAAATGCACAGGTGCAAAATGGGCTACATCTCTAAAATTGTGTGTGTGTATGTGTGTGTGTGTGTGTGTGTGTGTTTGTGTGTGTGTGTGTGAGAGAGAGAGAGAGAGAAGGAAAGAATGTTTGTCCATGCATGCTCACAGAAATATGTATTTAATTCTGAAAAACAATTAAACTGCTCAGTCATGTGGTGCTTGCACACAAACACACTGAAACCCTACAAAAGAGACTGAGAGAGAGAGAGAGAGAGAGAGAGAGAGAGAGAGAAAGAGAGAGTGCTTTATGTTTTTGAATAACAAAATACTTTAGTATAGCCTGCCTCTGTCACCCTCCTCCCCACCTGTGTCTGTGGTCTCCCCATGAATGATCCATGTCCACAGACACCGCAGCTCAACAAGAGGGATGAGCAGAAGGTACACCAACACACAAACAAACCAGCAAATACACAAACACGCAAACAAGCCAGCAAACACACTCACGTTAGGGAGGAGATGAAGGCAGTGCACTTCTGACAGAGACGCTGCTGGTTTATTTATATGGCAGTCTTTGGTTGCGGCTTGATAGCAATGTGACTCAGAGCCAGGGACTCTCTCTCTCTCACTTTCGTTCTCTCTCATTTCTGCTAAGAACAGTAGATGGCACTAAAGCTCCATACAGGATAATTTCGGGACCCAAGTCACTCCAAATATCTCTCTTTCAGTTGCTCCTACTTTCCAGCTACCTCTTTCTCTTATTCCCTCTGTCTTTCTTCACTTCTTTTTTTCATCTCCCCTGCTGTTCCTTGATTCCATTCTTTTTGTGCTAGTCCCTATCGTTCTACCTTTTCTTTTGGTGTAGGTGCACCTCAGTTCACTCATATACTGACTGACCGACTCATCCACTCACTGACTCTCTCTCACACCCACTAACTCACTGACTGACTCACTCATCCACCACCCATCCATTCACTCACTCACCCATCCACTCACTAACTCACTCAACACCCGTCTATTCACTCACACACCCATCTATCCACTTACTCACTCACTCACTCACTCACCCATCTATTCAATCACTCACTCACTCACCCATCCATTCAATCACTCACTCACTCACTCACTCACCCATCCATTCATTCACCCACTCATTCACCCATCCATCCATTTACTCACTCATTCACTCACTCACCCACTCAACCACCCACCCACCTACCCACCTATTCATTCACTCACTCACCCACCCACTTACCCATTCATTCACTTACTGACTTTCTCACTCACTCACTAACTCACCCATCCATCACTCACTCACTCAATCACTCGCTCACTCATCCATCCATTCACTCATTCATTAACTCACTCACTCACCCATTCACTTACTCACTCACTCACTCACTCACCACCACTCACTCACCCACCCCACCTCACTCCCCACCCACCACTCACCCACTCCCACTCACCCCACTCACTCACTCACTCACTCACTCACCACCCACTCACTCACCCACCCACTCACCAATCCACTCACCCATCCAATCATTCACTCACTCACTCGCCCATCCACTCACTCACTCACTCACTCACTCATTCACTCATCACTCACTCACCCATTCACCCATCTATTAACTCACCCACTACTTACTCACTCACCCATCCATTCACTTATACACTCACTCGCCCAGCCATCCACTCACTCACTCACTCACTCACCGATCGACTCACCCACTCACTCACTCACAGATCGACTCACCCACTCACTCACTCACTCACTCACTCACTCACTCACACACCCACTGCCTCATTCACTAACGCAATCCATTTGCATGTAATGGTCAGATCAAGTAAGACATCATCTTCATTTCACTGTCTATGTAATTGCTCCTTGAAACAGAATCCATGCAGCACCATTTTCTACCCGTGCTTCAACTCTTGCCACTGATGGGTCATTGTCTAAATCACAATGTCCCCACTAGGCCCTAAGCATTGAACCCTCAAAGACTTAACTAGCATGAAACTGCCTTGTGAAGGCTGATTCATGGCAGTTAAGTCTTTAAGGGTTCACGGTCTAGAGCTAAGTGCGGACAGCATGAAGCTACAAAAATTGTCATGAGTGTAACACACAGAAGTTTTACACAAAAATAATAATGCACAGCTTGCTCTATCAAAGCATTGAGGCATTCTAGGCCCACACATGGTCAACATCTAGCTCACAGCTGTGCATTGCATTCTGGGAGTATTCTACTTTGTAGGTATGTGTGTACAATTTAACATAAATGACTGTATAAATATATCACTTTCCATGTAAATAGTGTAAACAGTATAAATAGAATGGATTGTTTTTGACAAGGCATAAATTATGGGAGTAAACATTGGCTTGATAACTGGAGATACCGTAATCCCACGAGGCATTTTATCACAGGCTTCCTTTTTTTCTGCCCAAAAAAAGCAAACCCAGCTAGCTTGGCACAACGTTGAGCGAGCGGAAACTAGGACATATGAGAAAGTAAATAAATACACCCAGTGCAATAGAGTGATGAGGTTGTGTATAGGTAACTGTTTAGAATATTAATCAGGCTTTATCGATCCCCTGATAATTTGACTGCATTTAACCTGGCCAGATTAAAGTGATGTGTGTGTGTGTGTGTGTGTGTGTGTGTGTGTGTGTGTGTGCGCGCGTGCATGTGTGTGTGACAGTTTGTGACGACACAGGGGGAAAAAGCATAAAAATTAAATGGGAAAATGAGGCTTAATTGTGTCACCATCAATTCTTCTGACAGCCTGTGCCTTCAAGCAGGAAATTATTTGGGATCTCAGCCACACAATCATTTCTGAAAATCAAATAAACACACACACACACACGCACACACACACACACACACGCGCGCATGCACACAAACACACACACACTACAGGGTGATGCAAATACAAACACACATACAAACACATTGGTGCGAGCATACAACATGCGCACACACATGCTCAATGTCAAACAATACTGATAGGTACTATAGTCAACTCAATATGTATGGGCACAGATTCAGGGAAAAAAGATATAGAAGTTTTTATTGTTGTTTTTTGTGCATATATGTAAGTATGTCATATTATGTAAATATTATGTCTATATCAAATTCAGTATTTTACAAACCAGCCACAAGCCTCCTCTAGTAGGTCCAGTCTGGACACACACAGACAGACATACACACACACACACACACACACACACACACATATACAGAAACAAATAAAATCAATTGTTTAGTGAATCTAAGCCCAGTCTATGGAAACTCAAATGTGTCATCCAGGGTGATTAGTAGACAGATAGTGGTTTGAGAGTGTTTTGTGTTGAATGTGGAGTGGTAGACAGATAGTGGTTTGAGAGTGTTTTGTGTTGAATGTGGAGTGGTAGACAGATAGTGGTTTGAGAGTGTTTTGTGTTGAATGTGGAGTGGTAGACAGATAGTGGTTTGAGAGTGTTTTGTGCTGAATGTGGAGTGGTGAGTTGTGTAGAGTTTCTAGAACCAACTTACTGAGCCAGAGTTGTTGAAAAATGTGTTTCCTTGTCTCTTCGTCTTATTCCATAACTCAGTCACATACAGTTCCTCTTCTCACTGTCCTCCCTTTCCTCTTGAATTTTTTAACCTGTCTTGTTGCATTTGTCATCTCTCTCTCTTTCTCTCTCTCCTCTCTCTCTCTCTCTCTCTCTCTCCTGTTAATTTTATGTTTTTTGAGAGAGAGGTGACATGCAAAAATGAAAAGCAAAATCTTAATTTGGTTGGCTTGACATTCACGTTGTTCCCATGGTAACTGGAATGTAGTGGAGAAATCTGTGGGTAAATACGGGTAGAACTGTGTGTGTCTGTTATCTGTGTGTGTGTTTGTGTGTGTGCGTATATCTATGTATGTGATAGTGTGTGTGTGTGTGTGTGTGTGTAGGTATGTGCTTGTGTGTATGTGTGTGTGTCTAAGTATGTGATTGTGTGTGTGTGTGGAGGTATGTGCTTGTGTGTGTGTGTGTGTGTGTGTGTGTGTGTGTGTGTGTATGTGCTTGTGTGTGAGTGAGTGTACCTATGTATGTGATTATGTGTGTGTGGAGGTATGTGCTTGTGTGTGTGTGTGTGTGTGTGTGGAGGTATGTGCTTGTGTGTGTGTGTGTGTGTGTGTGTGTGTGTGTGTTTCCTGTGGCTAGACGGAGGCAGATCACAAGCTGTGGTGCCAATGTTTTGGTTTGGCTTTTGAAGCGCTCTGAGGTCTGAAGCTCCACTTCTACTCTTTTGCTCAAGTGTCCTTGAATATGTTGCTTCACTCCCAGCTTTAGAATCTTTACATGGATGCACTCTGACATTGACAGTAATGTGCAGGTGAACATAAAGCCATCCCAAGGTGCTTTGAAAGGCTCCATATCAATGCAAGCCATTTAGTGGAGGGAAATGCCTAGACGCGCTCAAATGCCGTGGAGATAAAAAAAATACATGTGAAGAGTGTGTGTCCGTGAGAGAGTTTTCAGAGTGTGAGAGTACTTAACTGAGAGTGCTATTCAAGTAAGTTGTTGTTATTATGGTTTTTCACCTTGGTAAAAATTAACATTCGTAAGTTATATTGGAGTGTGTGTGTGCAATCGGGATTTGTGGGACTAAGGCAGTGATGCGGAATTATCCAATGAAATTATCCAAAGGAGCCATTTAAAAGTAGGAACATCAAGTTAACGTGATTTGCACCCCTCTTCACAAACTCACTCTGTGTGCTCTTTGTATCCTCACAAAATGTACCTCTTCATTCTCTCTCTCTCTCTGTGGTCTATTATTCACCCAGTTGCACAACATCACTCAGAGCAGAGAGGAGAGCTGCACTCTCATCCACATTGGTCACTCACTGTCAGTCAGTGTTGGTCAAAGTGCGTCAGAAGCACCTGGGTTAAGAGCCACAGATACGGACATTCGTCATTAGAAAAACCCTCTTGAAAACTGACTGTGAATTGAGTGTCTGATGAAGTTCTCTTTCTTTTTTGTTGTTGTTCCTATATGCAGATCCATTGTAAATTAAACAGAGGTATTTTTTTATTGTGGTGGGCTGATTGCTTTCGATAATGACGACTTTTCTCTAAGGAAAATACGTTTCTATTGCTGTCAAATGTTAGTTAATGCGTATATGCGTATAAATGTATCACCAGCTTTTTGCTATCATAAGTGGATGCTCTCTCTCT
>PYXC01002195.1:1582500-1602500 GCA_015244755.2 Tenualosa ilisha
CACCAAACCTCCCAGCTTTGAAGCATGAGGTCTTGAGGTAACATGGGGGAGAGGTCGCGTTAAGATAGCCAGCGGCTTAGCTCCAAAGAACCCAGACTGCAACCCCAACACACACACACACACACACACACCTCCCACATCGCAGCCCCTGCAGGCAAAGTCCTCCTCAGATCTTCTTGAAGCCCCTAATTGAGCACCAAGAGAAGAGGCCTCTCGTTAAGAGTAATCAGTAATTAACAGTTCAGGATTTAATTGGCACCCCATGACCGTGCCTGCTGGAGGTCAGCACTGGTGCCGGCTTCAGGTAGAGTTATAAATAGAGATATGGCTCTCACTTGAGTTCAGCTGCAAAAAAAGGTTTATGAGTTCTCTCTCTTTGTCTCTCTCTCTTTCTCTCTCTCTGTTTGGTTTTCTTCCTGTCTTTCTTTTGGTCCATTTTGAGGCAATTCAATATTGGTTTTTATTGGCACAACACCGAGCAGATGGGATGGCTATGGAGGTTCTGACAGAATAATTCCAACATTTCAGCAAAGCAAACAGAGAATATTGCTTGAGGCCCCAAGAGAAGACAGTTACCCAAATCCCTGGCTGGAAGTTAAAAGTTAGACAGCGCGGACTCAGAGATGGTTTAGCTCAGTTTGAACAGTTACAATTTCACGTGTCTCCCCTGTCTCCCATCTGTCTGTCTGTCTGCCTGATCGACTGTCTGTCCTTTTTTTCTTCTGTGGTTTGCATGTGATAACACCTTAGTTTTATTTACACAAGTTTCACACTGTGTCTCAATGCTGCAAACAAAAACAAACCGAGTCCCCATTCAGGGGATACAAGGCTACAGAGCAAGACCGCTAACAACAGAACAGGGGAGCATTGAGAACTTTCTAATGTTTTCTCATGAATAACAGTTGACGGACAGCTTCAGACCTTTCTATGAGTGTGTGTGCAACTGAGATCGACCACCCATGCTGATGTAACTCTCTCAGCAAGAAGGAAATGGCATTTATCACTTTATTCATGGGACATTTTAACATGCCTTTTTGGTAGTCAACACAAAATGGTTTCAGACCGAAAACTCCTTATTGCTTTAAATGCAATACGTTACTTGACTGTATCTGGATTTGTTTGTCTTGAGATGTCTGAATAGGGGATGTTTGCATTGAAATGTTTATTTTTTGCTAGACAGTCACATCAGCATATTAAAAGTTTCTCTTTCCCCTCATATTTACATGTAATGAAACAGCCACAACTGTTTATTTGACTGTCTTGTGTGATGCGCGCACTGTGTATGGGCAAACACACTGTGGTTTTGTTAGAACTCATACTGTCTGTCTACTCATCTCCCTCCCAATACACAGAGTCCCAGGGGAATGAATTAGTGATGGCTCTCTTATAAAACTGCTTATGTGGAGATAAGCAATAGAAAACAACAACAACAACAATAACAACAGCAAACACAGACACACACACACAGACACACACACACACAGACACATAGACACACACACACACAGACACACACACACACAGACACCAGTTCCCAGTGGTATCACAGTGTTCTTTAAGTTTTTTTTTTTATGAAAACACTTTGCAGAAACACCACCACCATCTCCGCCCTCACGTCCACCCACACACAAAGGCGGGTTTGATGTTGACAACAAACAGAGACAAGCCACCACTTCAGTGGTGTTTAGACCCATTTAAAGTGTGCTCCTGGGACTACACACCTACATTTCTTCTGACCTTGAGCGTGAGCGTGCGTGTGTGTAAATGCTTGTGCTGTAAGAATGAGCTAAGCTGCAAAACCAGAGCTAGGGGCTGCAAAGGGATGACACACACACACACACACACAGTTACTATGTCTAGGAAAGAATGGTTACACACTATCTTTTTTCCTGATTGGGCTTGTGCCATCTGATTCATTAAATGCCTGACACAGACAGACATGAATACATGTTAAACATCACTATGACAGAACAAAAAAACAAAACGAAACAAAAACAAAATGAAAGATGCATTCACAGATGGAGGTCCAGCCTCATTATTCCTCTCTCAGGTGATCAATATTCAAACTCCCAGACTCTCTCATTAGTAACGGATCATTACTGTGGGCAAGACAGACTCAAGTCTCACAGCGTCTCCTCCCATCTCCTCCTCTAGATAAACTCCAGCAATGAGCCAGAGCAGAGGTGGGATCAATAGCTCCGAGTTGAGAGGCACCTGCGGACTTCTGATATGCCTGTTATTACCAGGATGCAGGATGGTCTTGATTGGCAGGTCATCTATGGGTCACCCCCCCCCAAAGCTCCTGGTGATTTAGGTGAATCGCACCTAGCTCACCCCTGGAGCATAGTTATCGCTCATCTCTTCTCAAACAAATTGAATTGAATTGAACGTTGAATTGAATTGAACGTTTATCTAAATGAACTCAAACACAGCAAAAAAAGACAGTTCTACTCGGGTGGATTTGATGATGGTTCTTCTGTGGAACTTTCAGAGGCTGATTTAACAGCAATGGTAAGCAGAAGGGCCATATCTAATACTGTCAAATGTGCATCTCAGGCTAACTAGTTGTCGCGGAATCATTGGACTGCCTTTCCCTTTATTGCTGTTCAGGTAGTCCACAAGGTGAGACAACTTGCATAATAGTACCCCAATAGCATCTTTTGAAGCACCTTCATTCTATCACCAGAATACATTAGGTAGCAAGTCAGTTAAAGCAGTAGCAGGCAAGCCTGCGATTTTTTCCCTCCAAAGCTTTCCCTACAGATGATGTTTAAAAATTTTTTCAAAGAGTCTTGTTGACTGACAGGGTAATAAATGCATTTTTGGTTTCATTCAGTTTCAGTTTTCACCGACTCACGTTTTCAAACTGCAAGTGCTTGTAACTACGCTTAGCAGCGCCACACTCCCACCCTGCAATGAGCCATTTAACCATCAAAATGACAAAGCTAGTAATTTAACCTAAAAACAGTATAAAATGTTGGCTGGTGTCCCTTTGACTTTCCTCTAGCAGTAGACTAACAACTGAGATGTTAGTCTTTCTAAGTGTTTCATTATGATGTATTCATAGATGACCCACAGTCACAATGTTGAATGAACCCCACAGTTACAAAGGTACATGGCCTTATTGTGTATGTCGTGTACAGGACTTTACCTCTCCTCCAACAAGACTCCATTACTAATGTAAAGGATTCAAGGGATATAACTGTTCTCTATCTTCTCTTTGAGTCTCTCTCCTCATGTATTCAGTATGTATCCTCATGTATACACTGAGCAAACTCATTACCATGGTTATTACACTGAGCTAGTGGTTTGTAAGTACATATAAAGGTATGCTTCAGTTTTGTTTTTTTTTTGGTGTTTTTGCTCAAGTGTTGGTCATTAAAAATGAAATGTGCTGTAACGAAGTCATAAGAAGCTGGTCTTTTCAACAGTAAATCCAGTCACATCATTCAGCTCATACCTGAACCTCTGAATAAGCAGCGGGTTGCTGTGCTTTTTGCTTGAGTTTCCCATACATCATTTAAACACTATTCACGTCCTCCAGTAAAGTGTGACACACTGGCAAAGGAGTGCACTTCAGCTCACCTCCTTCAGCATATGCCTTAATATCCACAAGGTGAAACACTTAGAGTGTGTGTCAGTGTAAGTGTGTGTGTGTGAATAGGAGTGTGGAGCGTGTATGTGTTTTGTACTGCATGTGCATGTGTACATGTATTTTTGAGTGTGTGTGTGTGTGTGTGTGTGCTTGCAAAAAATTGTAGCTGGAGCCAGGCCAGAGACACAGCCCTGCATGCTACAGCCTGATAACATAATCCTTGCTGAACAAAGCTTTTTCAAATTGTTTCCATGGTGATGAGTCTTAATGTCTCATTGATCACTTCTTCAGGTTTATGGATGAGAAACTGTCCCATGTATAGTGAAAGGTGTGATGCACATGATAGAAAACACAATGGTTGTGTGTGTGTGTGTGTGTGTGTGTGTGTGTGTGTGTGTGGTTCCCTATGAGTGAGTATATAAACAAGTGTCATGTAAATTGTTCTGGCATTGTGGTATGGGGGTTTTGTATGTATATGTGTGTGTGTGTGCATGCGTGTGCATGTGTGTGAGTATGTACTATATGTATGTGAAATGAACAGGGATGTGTCTTGGATGTCTCTCACACAGAGTACCCCATGTTAATCACTGTCAGCCACTGGCAGCTGGAGGATAAGCGGACTGATCCGGAATACCCTGAGGGGACAGACAGTGACACATCCATCAAACACACACACACACGCACACACACACACACACACACACACCCTCTTTCTCTCTGTCCCTCTCTCTATCTCTCTCTCTCTCTCTCACACACACACACACACACACACACACAATCCATCAAATTACCTCAAACACACACATTCATATGCATCGAAACACTCACAAATATCCATCACATCCAACATTCAAAATCACAAGCAAACAGAGATACACATTCATCATAATCCCTCCACTACACACACAGACAAAGACACACACACTCACACACTGCCTGTCTCACAAAGCACATGCAGCGCAGCCCTTCAAGGCTTGTCACACTTGAATATCTAAAGTACATGCAGAGGGAGCTAATTGCTGCTCTATGTTTCTCATCATGTCAATGTCCTGATAATAAATACCCCATACCTATAGGTTTCTTTCAAAACTGTGTTTAGAAAAGTGTCCTTCATTACATTGCCAAAATGATGTAATGCATTTACAAACACATTAACTGTGAAGGGCCCAGGTGAGAGAGAATAAATTGCACATTTTAGTGTGCCTCAGTGCAAAAATAAAGGCATTGTATTCCGAAGTCTGTGTTCATGGTCATCTAGGTGAATGGATTTACGCCAAACAGTCTCTGGCAAACTTGTGCCTGGAGTAGAATTTTGTAGCGTTGCATGAGTGGGTGTTACAACAACTTTTTCACCTTGCTAAGAATAAATGCAATGCAACTAAGATTTGATCTCGTCACATTTTGTGACGGTCATCCGAGGTGAACGGAACACAGAAGTCTGTCCACAGCTAGCATTACAAATGCCTGCATTTTTTTGACTTGCACCAATGTCTTCCTTCTTGAATAAACTGTGAAAATGATTCTGTCTCTCAGTTGAACAACAGAGGTGAGTTGAGAGTTCAGTCTCAGGAATAATACTACTACTTACAATTCAAGCTTAGCATGATACAGTGGGCACTTTTACTACGGTGGCTGTGAATATCATAAAGAACATGACATGTCTATGCACTTACTGCTAATATAGTTACTATACTTAGTAACTATATATACTGCTATATATACTTACTATATATGCACTGGACATATACAGAAACTAACAAGTGCCTCTCAGTGCCCTTCAGGTTATGATGAAAAATGAAATATTTTGGACCAGCTGAAGGTCCTTCATCACAAAGAATCTTTTCATTTCAGTAGAAATGGTGAAAGTCTGGATAATTGGTTTTTGAGATGACAGAAAAAAAATATTTCATTACATCTGTAGTGAAGAAGAAAGTGCCCCTCTTTCTCAACATCCTCTCTGACCGTGGCCACATGTTCTAATTTAGTCAGGTCTTCTTCCACTACAAGGCTGTTTCCTTTAAAATGTCGAAGCCATTAAGCTTGTATTTGGTTTGGACAGTGCTACATTTGGCACACATAGAGAACAATCTTGTATCTGAGTACCTGACCGTGTTTTTAGTGGGGAGAACATGTAGCTACTGTAACCCTCACTCTAAGGGGAACAGAAACACAGGGTCATCTGCATAGAGCTGGAATTACAGGCACCTGTTTCTTGAAGGATGACTCCGGGGGCATGTTGTTCTAACTCAGTGGTTGTCAAACTGGGGTACGAGTACCCCCAGGGGTACTTGGATCAATTCTAAGGATTCAAGATTCAAGATAGTCTCACTAGTCTCTGAGATATATCTCATTATACTAGCATATAAGAGAGTAAAATTCTTGTTCTGTTAAGTGTTTAGAATTGTGTGTGTGTCTGTGTGTGTGTGTATGTGTGTGTAAATGTGCTCATGGATGTGTGTGTGTTTATGTGTCAGCGCATGTGAGAGACAAAGAGTAGAAAAAGTGTAGCTGTAACTGACCAACAAGGTTTAGACTGTCATTGTTGTGTCTGTGTTTATATGCCTTACAGCTTCATGGAAAAAGCTATTCTGGAGTCTGGTGGTTCTAGCCCTAAGACTGCGATATTGCTTGCCAGAAGGTAGCAGCTGAAACAGTCCATGACTAGGATGACTGGGGTACTTAGTGATTCTTTTGGCCTTCCTGATGCATGGCCCTTTTATACTGTTCTGGATGGAGGGCAAGTCACAGTCACAGATGCCTTGTGTTTTTCGCACAACTCTCAGTGATTTTTGTTTGGTGGCTGGGCAGCTTCCATACCGTGCAGTGATGTCTCCGGTCAGGACACTCTCTATAGTTCCTCTGTAAAAGGCCTTCAGGATCTTTGATCTCATTGCAAACTTGGTCATCTGAGGTGGAAGAGATATTGTTGGGCTTAATCCCAGTGTGGCCAATCCCAGATAAGGTCTTCTGTGACATTAACACCAAGGAACTTGGAGTTGTTGACCATTGATGATAGTGGGCTCCACTAATAGGAAGTTGCCCCCTAATAGGAAGTCCAGGATCCAGCTGCACTGACTGCAGTGTAGACCAAGACTCCTGAGCTTGCTGTCAAGTCTATTGGGGACAATGGTGTTAAATGCAGAGCTGTAGTCTGCAAACAACATTCTTACAGGAAGGAATGCAGTGCAGTGGTGATGGCATTGTCACTGGATCTATTCTCTCTGTAAGCGAATTGATAGGGGTCCAGAGTTGATGGAATCATGCAGCAAATGATGTTCTTCACATGCCTCTCAAAACATTTGCTCACAATGGCAGTGAGTGCCACAGGATGCCTGTCATTTAAGGTGGTAATTTTGCTTTTCTTTGGCACTGGAACAATGATGGATGTCTCGAAGCTACTGGGCACAATGCCCATGGACAGAGAGGTTGAATATGTCCATGAACACACCAGCCAATTGCTCTGAACATGCTCTGATTACACAACCTGCTATCCCATCAGGCCCTGCTGCCTTGCAGATCTTAACTTGCCTGAAGGATTTCCTCATGTCAGTGTCTGTGACCTTTAGGCCTGATTCAACGGAGAGGTCAGTGAGTCTGCAGGGTTGGTGGTAACGTCAAAGCGGGTAAAGTTTAGCTCATCAGATAGTGCTGGGTGAGAGACATGGACCTCCAATTTCTTGTCTTTAAAATCTGAAATCATGTGTACCTGCCACACGCCTCTTCCTTCTCCTTCTCCTCACTTCCCTCCAGTTGTTCCTCAGTCTTATGCTTGTCGTCCCATTTTGCTGCTTTGATTGTTTTGCACTGGTCATATCGAGCTTGTTTCTCCAGCTCCTCATTTCTTCAGGGGCACTAAAAATAAATCTGTGAATTGGTTTTCACCTCTCATCAGCATAAAATTCAGGTACAGACTATACGTGGGCAAAGATCTAACACTAAAACTATGCCGACTAAGTACAACCGACTCCATGGTTATGTATCAATAAGAGTTCACATTTTGTTTAGGCAGCAGTAATTATGCAGAAATAGTGTTATAGCAAGCAGGAGGGTGCAGGGGGATACTTGGTGGGACATAAAATGTCTCAGGGGGTACACTGCAGTTAAAAGTTTGGGAACCGCTAACTGCTCTCCGGACTGTCTCTCTCTTTCTCTCTTTTCATTGTCATTTTGTTGTTTCTGAACATTGCAAACACACAAAAGTAACTGTCTCTCCAAGTCTCTTAGAAACAACCATACAGATACACACACACACGCACACACACACGCACACACACACACACACACACACTCAGAGACAGCCGGACAGAGCTGTGTGGCGGCAGTAATAGAGTGGTGGAGATGGGAGCAGTGGGTGTGTGGGAGTGGTGTGTGGCGGGAGCGATTACTGGAATAAAAATGCTGCCGCGCCGAGGTCAGGCAGCGTGGCGGCGGGCAGGCAAGAGTGAGTGTGTGTGTGTGTGTGTGTGTCTATGTCTGTGTGTATGTGTGTGTGTGTGTGTGTGTGGTGCACACAACCACAGAAAAGCCCCCCTGGGGGTAATTTGATTTGGGAAATGATGTACAGCCATAAACTGATAATATCTCATCTCATCTCTCTCTCTCTCTCTGTCACACACATACACACACACACAGAGACACACACACACACACACACACACACACTCTATCTCTCTCTCAGTCTCCGTTTCTCTTCCTGGGTGTCTTTCTCTTGCCTTTCTCAGCCCCACTCGCTCCCTCCATCTCTCTCACTCTCACTTGCTCTCACTTCCCAAACCACCCCTCCATTGCATGCTTCACTGTGCCAGCATATCAGTCTCTCCACGATACACAAACACACACATGGGCACACACACACACACACACACACACACACACACACACACACACACACACACACACACACACACACAAACCCTCCCCACTCATTCAATTCACTTAGATAACTGCAGGCCAACAGCCTCTTTATGTCTTTCACATACACACACACACACGCACGCATGGACACACACACACACACTTGATCCAATCACATCATGAGTGCTGTGATATGCAGATGATTGGAAAAGATTGACTAAAGGTTCTCTCTCTCTCTGTCTCTCTTTTACTTCCATCTCTCTCTCTCCATCTCTCAGTTTCTCTTCCTCTCTCTCGCTCTCTTCCCCCTCTCTGTCAGATTAAAATGTCAGGGGGGAGATTCTGTATTCTGCATTGGAGGCAAGGCACAGAGGCCACCCAGGCTGGAATGATTTAAAGTCTCCCATTCATTCTACTCTGTTCAAAGCCAACACATTATTTGTTTATCGTTATGGCACTGTGTTTTGTGTGTGTGTGTGTGTGTGTGTGTGTGTGTGTGTCTGTGTGTGTGTGTGTTTATGGAGCCCTGCAGTCAGTGCACTAAGCTGTGTGTGATTGCATGTTAGTTTGTGTCCTATCCCCTGTGTTTTATCTTTTCTTTTCACACTTTTCCCCATTCTCTCTCTTCCTTGCTCTTTCACGCTTTCTTTCTCAATCTCTTTCTCTCTTCACTCCCTCTGTCTCATACTGTTTGTATGCATATGTTTTATTATTTCTGTGTATGTGTGTGTGTGTGTGTGTGTGTGTGTGTGTGTGTGTGTGTGAAAGAGAGCGAGAGATGGCGCTGAGTGTCTGCCACTGGGGCTCATCTGTCCATACTAGGGGCGTAATGATGTACTGTCAGCCAACGAAAATTTCGATACAACTGTGTAAGAATTAATATTGGTTAAGAAGAAAAATTTATCACAATATGTTTTGTTTATTTATTTATTGAAAACTGAGCCATAATTAAGCTGCTTTCGGTCATGTTTGCCCTCTCTGTACTACCATCACTCTAATTAATCTAGGTGATCCAAAACAGCAATATCGATGGACTCCCACAATGATTGTTGACTTGACATCATTCACCAAAGAATCATGCAGTGTGTAGCATCTCTCAATGGCAACTAAAGTTACATCGTCTTGCATTCATTCTCATGTTGGCTAATTGTCAGAGACGCTTTATTATGTTCCTTAAGAAATAAAAAAGGCTACATTGAGTCCCAAAACATTGTTAGACTCTATGATTATGCTTTTGTTCATAAAGAAGAAGCCTAATTTTCCACATAGCCTGCTCCATTGTTATGGCTCGTATGTTTGAGTCAAGAAGCCTAATTGTCCACATAGCCTGCTCCATTGTTATGGCTCGTATGTTTGAGTCAAGAAGCCTAATTGTCCACATAGCCTGCTTCATTGTTATGGCTCGTATATTTGAGTCAAGTAGCCTATCGTAGGCCTACAGTCAAACGCCGTCAGTAGCACACCCTGCAGTGGAAGTCAGATGACAAGAGTTGGTAATACATATTTTTACTGTAATTTGTTCACATTTTTAAAAAAATAACTAACAGGCAGGTAGAAAATAGGTGAGGCTACTATTTTAGTAGCAGCTGTAATATGAAGACAAATAAATGTTTCATTATATTCAATCATTTTAACTCGCAGCGACCCCCTGCTCCCCCACCACAGGGGAGTGAGAAACGCAATTTCGATTCCTTTGTATGTCTTGTACATGTGAAGAAATTGACAATAGTTACCATACCATACCATTTAATTCTGTCATAATTTGTCGGCATTAAAAAAAATAAAATCGTATCATATTTTATTATGACCTTAATATCGTGAATCATATTGTATCACGGGTTCAGTGTATCGTTCCATCCCTAGCCCATACCAACTGCTACTGTTTTCATTCCCTACTCACCTCATCCCCATCCAGGTGACATGGCTTCAGTTCAAACGTCACGAGACTTACAGGGCACCAATCATGTACAGTGCCCCATAGTGGAAAGGGTCAACGGAAATATATAAATATATATTTTTTCCATCACAAACACACACATGCACACACACACGCACGCACACAAGCACACACACACGTTTGCGTTTTCATTTCATTGCAAGATTGCTGGCCTTGAGCAAAAGTTGAGTGAGAGCTTCCACTCAGTACACTAAACACTTCAGCAGTGGCATTTTTCTGTAGAGGCCAGGGCTTTTCTTGTCCTTGAACCTAACCTGCATTCCAAAACTTCACCTGCACTAGTGCACTGCTTTTATTAAAAATAATTCTATTATGGAGTTGTTTGTTTAGCTGTCTCTTTCTCTCCCGCTCTCTCTCTCTCTCTCTCTCACTCTCTTGCACATGTACACACGCACGCACTCACACACACACACACACACACAAACGCACATACACCTACACCTACACTCATAGCTGAAGCACAGTGGGCAAGAACAGAGGCATTGAAAAGAAATGAAATGGCTGCAGGTGAAGTATAGCATTAGCATTGGAGATGGAGTGTATTATGACACATTGCATATGTGGATGCACTCGGTTAGCACAACCACAGCACCCCACTTCTTTTTCCAACTAAATGTTTACAGTGTGCTTGTAGGCCTATAGAGCGGATGGGGAGGAGGGGTGGGGTGTAAAGTGTGTGTGTGTGTGTGTGGGGGGGGGGGGGGGTCTTGTGTGTATTGTTATGCAGTTTGGGATACTTTTACATGAAGGGGCTTCTCCTATTAGATTTGCACTATACTGACTAAACGGGACACATCCGTGTGTGTGTGTATGTATACGTGTGTGTGTGTGTGTGCTTTTTTTTTTTACCATGGAACTGGCATTGACAGCCTACTCCACCACCACACAGTCAACCATGCATCCCCATGCAAATACACACTCAAACCCATTATTGTACACACTGTTCATTTGACTCCCCGTGACCTCTCCCTTCTCCCTCTCCCTCTCTCTCTCTCTCTCTCTCTCTTTCCACTCTCCGTCTCTCTCTCTGTACCATACTCTTGTGCTGTTTTGTTTTCAAAGCCTCACCTTCTGCCTCGCCACCCACACACCCCTCTCTTTTTTCCCTCCCATAATGCAGAGCGGATACGTGCAGGAGCTCGCCCCCCGTGAATGGTAAGTGGTGACATGAATAGAAATGAATTGTGTTCAGAAGACAGGGAGCACGGCATGGCAAACACCTGGTAGCCCGCCAACACACTGAGCAGGGCTACATTTGGTGATGACCCCCCTCCCCCACCCCCCCACCACAAATATCTGTCCTTCTGATGGTACTGGTTAAAAGGGTTGTTTCAGTCTTAATGTAGCTACTCTTAGTCCTATCTCAGATATTCTTTCTTTTTTTTTGTCTTCGTCATTAACATTTTTTTTCTTCCTTCTTCTTTTATATCTGATGTGAGATGCTGTTGGATTATCTTTCTGCTTGTAAGGCAAAATTTACTGAAATCCACATTTTGTACCTCGTTATGCATAAATAACTAAATTGTAGCCTGCATAGCCTGCAATACTAATTTGAATTCACACCTTCCACTGGCCTGAGCCAGTTGACCAATTACAGGCTACTTAAAGTGCCATTGGTGCTGTTGGTGCCATAACTTCTCTCTTCACTCTACCTTTTCTCTCACTCTTCTCACTGGGAAGGCAATCTTTCTCTTTGGCCCTTCTCTGTCTCTATTTCTCAGCTTATTCATTTTATGGAGATGAATTGGAGTTTCTCGCAATATTTTCCATTATTACATTCCTCTGTCCAAGTTCAAGACATGCTTTAGGAAGCAAGGCCCAGGTCTCTCGTTCTTCTGGTCTTAGAGAGGGAGAGAGAGAGTGGGTTGTGCGTATGTACAGTATATATGTGTATGCATGCTTATGTTTATTACGTGTGTGTATGTGTGTTAGCGTGTGTGTGTGTGTTTGTACAAGCGTGTATGCCCAGTGTGTATCTCATGTGAAAGCAGCAGATGTAGCGGGTTGTAGAGGTTCATTCAGTGACACAGAGAACATCATGTTCATCCCTCCTCCCTCCCTGTCCCCTGCACTGCTGTGATAGAGTCTGTCTGGAATGGGTGCGGGTGGAAGAGCAGCTGTGTGTGTGTGTGTGTGTGTGTGTGTGTGTGTGTGTCTGTGTTGGGGTGGGGGGTGGGGGGGTGCAGGGGGTTGTGACACTTACAAGAGAGAACAGAGGTACAGGATGCAGGATACACCTGCCCCCCTCACACACATACACACACACACACTCTTACGCACACACCTCAGCCTCAGCCCTCAGAGCAGCCCCCAATCCTCTATCCTCTGGCTCAAACAAGATGAGGTCCTTTCAGTCGGGGGCACCCGCCTCAAGAATTACCAGCCACAATGGCCTTTCATTCCCTCTGCCTCCCGCTCTCCCTCCCTCTCTCTCTACCTCTCTCTCTCTCTCTCTTTCCTTCTTCTCTCTCATTCTGTCCCCTCTTTCCTCCAATCTCTCTCTCTCTCTTTCCCTCTCTCTGTCTCGTCTCCTTTAAAATCATTTTATATGGCTCCTGGTGAGTGGAGAAGGATCATTACCATCTCCCTGTATGGACTCCTCATCTTCTCTCCAGATGCACTCCCTCTCCTTCTCTCTCTCTCTCTTTCTCACTCTCTCTCTTCCTCCTTTTCTCATTCTCTTTTATTCCCTCTCTATCTCCACCTTTCTCCCACCTCTCTCTCTCTTTCTATCTCTCTCATTCTCTTTTTTGGAAAAGAAGGAGAGAGTGGCATCATTACCTTTAGAATGACTTAACCACTAAAGCTGGGGCAGATGGGTTCTCACATCTCTTTTTTTTCTTTTTCTTTTTCTCCTCCCTTTCTTCATCTCACCCTCTCTCACCACCCCTTTCTCTCTCTCTCTCTCTCTCTCTCTCCCTCTCTCTCTCTGTAGTCTGGACGATGTTAAACCCAGACACTGCACTGACTCCATGGGAATATCAAAGGCCAAAATGAAAAGCTTGCAGATGGTACAAATGCTGTAGCAAATCCAAAAGTGCATCAAAGGTTGATGTGATACAATTTCCATTTTCTAGGGTGCTGAATGGGAACCCTATCAAGTTGTTTATTGCTTTGAGACTCCGAATGTTTCTCAGATGAGCCCATCACTAAAACACACTCTCATGCATAGTTTTAGACCCCTCCCCTCCCCTCCCCCTCCCTCCCCCCGCCCCCAACCAACTCCAAGGCATCATTTCTCACAGTCACAGAGACAATTATGAGTCATGTTTTTCATTACTTTTGTCTTTGTGGATTATTTCACTCCGGTGTGGTTGGTTTGTGTGGCCGGCTCTGAAAGCGTTCACTCTCACTCCCCTGTGTCTTCTCTCGTGTCTCAGCGCTCACAGACTTCTGCCGCTCCGTTCAGCAGACATAGGGGGTTGATTTCCCAAAAGAGGAGACAGAATTACAGAGGGGACGAGTGAACCCATCGTCTGTCTGAAACTTCACAAAGTATTGGATATTATGATTATGATTATATTATACTCACATGCCTAGTTCACACGCATGACATAACGGCACCAGTTGGCAACAGAGGGATTCTTATGCTGGATATTATTATCGGATTCAATTTAGGTGTTTGTGAACTCACCACTGTCTCACCACTGTCCTGACTTTATACACAAACACACACATACACACGCACACATATACACACACACACACACACACACACACATGGCCCAGGTCATCATGAAAACAGAAGAAGTCAGAGGCCAGAGTTTTAATCTGAACAGAATGTACCACTTGAAAGTAGTCCTTCAAAACTGGAAATCCAAGAACTCATGCCACATCAGTCACTAGACCAACCAATACATTTCTTTGGAAAAAATAATACTCTCCAACAGAAGCATATGTTAGCCAGATACCTGATGATACTTGGAACCTATTCATAACCTTTCTAAATTTAACCAAAACAAATTCAACCAAAACATAGCCGAAACCTGCCTATATCACCAAAAAAAAAAATCACACACACACACACACACATGCACTTTTGCCCTGCACTCTGGGTTAAAAAAACGAATGCACGAATTGAAACAAATTTAAGGGCACATTTATCTGTTTTATTGTTTACATAATTACTGCATATGTTGCGCAGTCATTACTGAGAACATATTACAGTTTTATAGAGGTGCTAGTTTTGCCCACTTGTGGTTATTTTGTATATTTTATGGATTTTTTTTTTATTACACTGGCAACTTCAAAGGGGAAAGTAGCATGATGATGAACAAATGGTGATTCCAGAAGATTTCAATAGAGACACTTACAGATGAGGCCTATGACATATTTGTCTGTGGATATTTAGTACGTACATAAGCTAATGCGTGCTTCATTTTCTTTCATCACATGTTATTGTTCATCATTGTGCACTCTTGCAATACTCTATGCCACTCTCTTTTGAATGTTAAATGTTAAATACAGCTGCAGCTGACGTAAATACCTCCCTACTCTGAAAGCTCTGTGTTTAGAATTCAAAAGAAAAAAGAGAGGGAGAGAAACAGCAGATAGCCTCTGGTGCATCAGTGTGAAAAGTCTAGGTGTGCAACAAAGTTCTGCCCACCATCGGCTCACATTAGTCGTAAAACCAGAGGCAAGAAATAAAATGTTTCTTTGCTTAGCGTCTGCATACCTCTGCTTTTGTGCCATTCACTGAGTGCTTTTTTTTTTTGTTTGTTTGTTTTTCAAAGGCTGCATCCAGACTTGAGTAGAACGCGATCCGTTTGAGGTAGGCCATTCCACTTCAATGACATTGTACATTTTTGTTGCAGCTTTGAAGAATTCTGAAGGCCCATAAACAATCACTGGAACCAATAGGAGTATACTCTGCTTTTGACATTCGATGACATAGATTCCGTTGTTTTCAATACAATCAAGCATACCACCATGGAACTCTCACTGCTCCAACCTTGTAGATTATGATTCAGTTCTATTTCTGTTGCTGCTCCTCAATAAAATCTTTTGTTCATCAATATTTCGGCATTGATGTGAACAGGCATATAACAGTGCCATCCTACATATGTCAGCCTCTGTGTGTGGATATCTTAAGGCTTCAGTAAGACAGGTGGACTCTTTGAGATGTATTTGAAAGAGAACCCTGCTCTAAGTACAACCACTTCTATATGTTGCCATTAAATTAATGTACCTCATGATACTGTCACTGTTGACTAATGTTTGGTTTGAACCAAGTGCTTGTTTGAACCATTTACTGAAAAAGCTTTATGTTATAGGAAAGCATTGGTCAGTCTGTGGAAAAATCAATAGGCAATGTGAACATGTTGCCTGACTGTCTGAAAAGGCTTAAGCAAAATAATATAATAACTCAAATAATAATGGCCAACAATGTGAAGACTATTACAGTTTTACTTGATTGCTTTCATTCTGCCATCACTTCAGAATCCACATTTTCAAATCAGGTAATGCAAAAGCCTAAACAGGAGCACTCTGCCCAAAATCACACATTTTGTTTGCAAAGGCTGTACTGGTGACAAACATTTAAAACACGCAGCAAAAGCAATTTTTCCTTCAAACAACACAATCAGTGGTCAGTTTTGATAGTACTCTCAGTCGATCTTTACACAAAGGAGGACAAAATGTAAAACTTTGCTTTAAAAATAAGAAGATTCAGCATTAGGTTTTGCTATGTCTGCGCCATTTACCCGGTTATTGAAAGTGTGAAAAAAAACAGAATGTTACAACATAAATTTTATTGTTTCCTTCTACACTTAACTACAAGTAACTGTCATTGCCATGAAAAACCAATAACAAGCACCTAGGCAAATACACTGTAAAATACAGTGCACTCCATATACTGAAGTAACTTTCCAATTTTCATTTATCTTTCTTTTTCATCAAAACATGGGTACTTTCACAATTACTCTATATGCTGTTGGCCTCTTTGACCCACTCTTGCAAATAGCAAACATCAAAGGTGTATCTTACAGTACATGCATGGAGAAAGATTGTGGATTGAAGAATTATGGAGGAGGAGATTTACACAGTGATATTAGTAATTCATATGTCTGCAGAATATATATTTTGGGCTGTGAATAGATTCTTTCCAGTTGTTCAAGCTAGTAATTCAGTGAACTTTCTAACAAAGCTGTGTTAAATGTGTGTTTTTTAAACGATCTGAAAAATGTGTGAAACCAATGAAAATAGGTTAACACAACTGGATGTGCTGGGTTCTGCTGTGCTAAGAAAGTGAAGATGAGGATTAAGTGGATCCCAGTATCATTAAGTGCTTCTCAGAAATCAAAGACAAGCTGGTTATTGGGGAGGAGGAGGGGGTGGGGGGTGTCGGGGGTGATAGACTAGGGTGGTGATAGGGGTGATAGATGAGATGGACTCTATAATCCTAGACATGGCTGGACATGACAGTATAATTCATGACACATATCTATTTGTTTCCATTTTAGAAGATTCAATCAGCCTGTTCTTGTAAAAATAACACAGTTGATCATAGGAACAGGACCAATTTTGTGTGTGTGTGTGTGTGTGTGTTATAGTTATCTATATTAACTTCATCAGGTGTGTATGTGGATGGATTATACTGCATATTCCGGGTACCAAACCCTGTGTTTTGCACAGGGAAGTGTCCTTCCCTCCCAATTTTTGTTGGCCATTCTTTTGCCCACATTTTCCACTTCCCCAGAGGACTCCAATGAAATCCTGCGATCAGTGTTTGCGCAGCGCTATGGAAACCTAACCGATGGGAGGAAATGAGATTCTGACTCGGAGGAAACCGCATGGCGTATTGCTCTATTCGCCTCCTTTCCCGCAGCCGTTGCATTGTTTGTCAAAGCCAGGCTCCATCTCACCATTATCGGCATTCAGCACCATTATCCCTAGATGCATGAGGGTGTGTGTGTGTGTGTGTGTGTGTGTGTGTGTGTGTGTGTGTGTGTGCGCGCGCACACACGCAGGTGTGTGTGTATGTGTATGCACGTGTATGTGTTCATTGTGTGTTTTTGAACACATTTCTGTGTGTACAAAAAAATGATTGTGTGTGTGTGTGTGTGTGTGTGTGTGTGTGTGTGTGTGTAGTGAATGCTTTAGTGTTTGGAATACAGTGAACATAAATTTGTATGCTTGTGTGTGTGTGTGTGTGTGTGTGTGTGTGTGTGTGTGTGTGTGCATATACGTGTCCACAATCTGACTGAGATTGATGAGGCAGGAGAGAGTGCAAGAATATTCGTTCCCACTTCTCGTCTCCCTGCTGTCGTGCTTGTGTCTGAGTTAATATCTGCCCTTTCACTCCGAGCCGCTGGTCTTAGCCCACCCAGGCTGCCTGGCTGAAAGCTAATGTGCAAATAGCCATATCATCATTACAAATGGTCATCTCCTGGTGTCTACTGCTTCCTGAGCGAGTGATCTGCATTTCAGTGCCTGTAGGGGGCAGTGTTGTCATTCAAGTGAACGATGCAACAGCTAACAGAGAGAGAGAGAGCGAGGGAATGAAAATGATGGGAGATTATATCCAGGGGAAAGGAATAGAGAGATAGATTTGGAAGAGAGATAGAGGGAAGGACTGAGAGAAAGCAGGAGGACTGATAGAGAGGTAGGGTTACCACCTACTAAGGAGATGAAGAGAATGAAAAGCTAGAGAGAAAGGATGAGAAAAAAGGAAGAGAAAGAAAATAGAAAAAAGAGGGAAAAGAAAAGTAAGACTTCAAACCGACTGTCTGCTATGAATGAGAGAGAGCGGAAATGATCTGCGTTTAGGGACATTTGCTCAGCTCAGTCCCCTCTACAGTGGCAGCATTCACGCACACACACACACACACACACACACACACACACACACACACACACACAAACACACAGTGTGAGAGTGAATCTCAAGCCCAGTCTTATGCCCCACAGAGAGAAGGGCTCTCTATTTAGAACGCACAGAGAGAGAGGGAGAGGGAAAAAGAGAGGATAAAGGGGAAGATATATATGTATATATCTATATCTATCCGTCTATCTATATCTATATCTATACATATATGTAGAGCGAGAGAGAGAGAAAGAGAGAAAGAGAGAGAGAGAATTAAAGGGAAGAGAGTGCGAGACTGAAGAGAAGAGGAAGAAGATGAAAGAAGAAGATGAAGATGAAGCAGAGGAGGGAAAAGAAAGAAAGAGATGACAAAGTCAAGACAGCCAGGAAGAAGTGGACAGAAAAAAAGGTGAAGAGGACACATGGGAGATAGAGAGTGAGAGAAAGAGAGACGAGAGCAAAGGATGACGTTGTAGATAGACGGGGGGTTGGGAGGTGGGGGGTTGAATGGAAAAGAAAGAGGCAGTAAAATGTAGGTAGAAGAGAGAGAGAACGAGACATCAAGAAGAGAGAGAGAATGAAGGCACACGCTCTTGAGAGACAAAGAAAAAAGGTGGAGTAGACAGGATAGACAGAATAGATAAAGGGGTGGTAGAGGGAGAAGAGAGGGAGGAGGAGAAAGGGGAGCAATGGGGGCAGATAGAAGAAAAGAAAAGGACTCTCAGCCCTGAGAGAAGGAGGTGATGTGAGAAGAGGTGGAGGTGAGCAAGGGACACATAAACGAAAGAAAGAAAGAGAGAAAGAAAGAAAGAAAGAATGAAGGAAAGAATGAATGAAAAAAAGAGAAAGGGAGCAGAACGAAGTGGCAGGAAGAGAGAAAAACAGACAACACACCCAGAGAAGACAGTCAGAGGGAGAGGGAGAGAGAGAGCGAGAGGGACAGAGAGAGAAAGAGAGAATGAAAGAAAATGACTAAGACATGGAACTCCAAAACAGAAAGATAGAGACAGAAGGAAAGAAACAGAGGAAGAAGAAAGGGAGGAGAAAGAGAAAGAGAGAGACAGGTGCAGGGAAAAAAGCACAGAATGGGATGCATGATAATGTTGCTGTCATCAGTGCCTCAGGTTGTGTGAGGTGTGATGGTGCGTGTGCGTATATGTGATTGTGTGTGCGTGTGCATGTGCGTGTGCGTGTGCGCGTGTGTGTGCGTGTGTGTGTCGGTGCGCACGTGTGTGTGTGTCTGTGTCTGTGTCTGTGTCGGTGTGTGTGACTGGCAGTGGAAGCCAGCAGAAAGACAGAGGCTGAAGTGCATGTCAGTGCAGCTTGAGAGCGACGCCATGCACCTACCTGAGACATGACAGACATCTGCTGTAAGACAGTACAAATCAGGAGCCAGCCTGGCCTTATGTGACAGCCTACTGTAGTTGCTATCTGCTATCTGTCTGTGTGTCTATGTGTGTATCTCTCTTTCTCTCTCTCTCTGTGTCTGTGTGTGTTTTGTGTGTGTGTGTGTGTGTGTGTGTGTAGCAGGCATTCTCTCTGCACTTAAACGCTACATATGACAGTGTGTGAGTTTGTGTTTGTCTGTGTGTGGCATGTATTGTCACTGCATTTAAACCAATTAGAGTGTGCCAAATTTTTTCTGTATGCATTCAAATGCCACAGTGTGTGTGAATGTGTGTGTGGTGTGTGTGAGTGTGTGTGCCTGCCTACATCCCAATTCATCTTTAAACAGAAATGTCAGTGGTAATGGGCTGTGTGAAAGAGAGGTGGCCATTAAGCATCTGCAT
>PYXC01002195.1:1607500-1625000 GCA_015244755.2 Tenualosa ilisha
GATTTATGTTTTCCATCAGCCAGGGTACTGTAAGCTACACCATTCATCTCTCCTCTGCTAAATGCTTTTATGGCTGTATGAGTTAGGCTCCTCAGCCATCTCCTCCACATATAAACTACCTCGCCGGCCCCAGCCCCACCTCACACACACACACACACACACACACACACACACACACACATCTCCCACTATCCACCCCCTTGGAGACGTGGGATCCACATTAGGCCCTGGAAGAACAGACCAGCACCCTGCCATCAGCCAGATCATTCAGAATAACCAACACTCGTTTCTTTGACGAGCAAGACCCTTTTGTCACATAGAGTTTCACAGAATGAAAAGCTCCACACTTAACAAACCAGTGCTGAGTGTGATCTAAGTGCGGGAAAACAAACAACTATCTGAAGCAAAACTAAAACAGCTTGAGCCAAATGCTCGTGTGTGCCTGTGTTAATTGATTTCATTAATGTGGGTCCACTCTCTCCCTGGAGTGTTTGCCTGTGTGGTTCGCTAAGTGATGGGAATTCATTGTCTGCAAGTTTGCTAATTTATCATCTGTTGTTGAAAATGGTCAGAATGCTTAAGCGGAGGCTTCGACAAGTTTCACTCCCATTGTAAACCTGCCTAAGGGCTGCAGAGAATGGCCACTAATGACGTCTAACAAGAGTTTTGACACAGATCTCATGAATATTGCCTTGTAGGTCTTCTAGTTCTATGCCCTTTAAACATCACCAAATTGCTTGTGATACTCACATAGGTTACTGATTTGATGTGTTGAAGTTTGATCTTGTGTTATGCCTTAGTTCTCATTAAAAGCATTAGTTATTAATGGAGTATCATGATGATGTTGTCATTAACATGTGCTATGACATTTTATTAAAGTTTTGGGTTATTCCTAGGCCTCATTTACATAGAAATCACACGTTTGCAGTCCATATCGTTGCTGTTCGTTCATGGTACGTATGCGGTCTTCTGCGTGAACTGGCTTCCTGAGCTCTCCTTTAAAGTCTACGGAGACCAAGTTATACTGTGCGCGGCACGTCTGGAAAAATAGAACTTGTTTCTGTTTCAAGCGGGCAGCGTGGGAGTTGTGGTGTGCACGGTCTAGCCTGTTAACATTCATTCTAAACGAAAACGGACCGAAAACTTGCCCGCACCTCGTACGCACAGATTGCAGAGTGAATAACGTAATGACGTAATCACAGTAATAGATGTATCGTGATGATGTCATAATTAATGTGCTAATATGTGACATTTGTAATATTAGAAAATGTACACATATACATGTAACCCTTGATCTTTGATCATTTAAAAAATGTTTGGCACATTTCTAATGCCACTTTTGTAAGCCTATTTCATATTTTCCCAAATGTCAGATTTTATTAACAAATCCCAAATATCAGAGAAACATCTATGGAACGACACTTGGACACATTTGCAACATTTTCTAAATGCCAGTATAAACAAACTGCATTTATGAACAGCGGAAAACTTTTGACATTTGTTAAATACCAGCAAAAAAATAAAAAAAAGCAATACCACACATTATTGATAGCGTAGACCTCCAATGGTCATTACACATGCTGTTTACAACAGGAGAAGAAAAATAACTCTCAGTGTTGGTGATTCATCAAGCTCACTGATGATGGAACCCATGGTGAGAGCGAGAATGAATTAAGAAGCCTGGCCAATGAGCTGATACGCATCTGAATGCTATTAGTCAGCATGCTGCCAACAGTGACTGCTATGTATGGTGTTTGACAAGCTAATGGTTTGAGGTTGAACATTTGAACAACAGTTTCCTCAACAAAAGTATAACCTTATCATAACAGAATATAACAATATCATAAACATGTTATAACATGTTAAAGCTGTTATAAAGCTGTTGTAAGTATATATGACAGTCAAGCCAAGCAAAGAAACAGAATAATGTAATCACATATTGTAACTTAATGACTGTATACTGCCATCATGCTGTCTTCCAGCAACTTCGCTTCATTAAGAGACATGCTTTTTTGAGCTGGGACTCTTTACCTAATTAACTGAATAAACCAACAAACTGATTGTGCTTAGCACTGCCTAGTACTTTTGAAGTGCTTACATTTTAACACATAGCAGCCTCATTTAAAAACTGTTGAGTATGTAGGAAAAAAATGTAACAATGTAACCTCCCCCCTCACACAAACACACATACATACGCACATACACATACACACACACACACACACACACACACACACACACACATCCACCCTCCCCACCCCAGCCTGACGTTTGGCAGCAAGCTTATGTCAGATGTGCTGACATGACACATGGCGAATTTCATGCAAATTTAATACCATGTCTTTAAAAGGTGTGTATCAGTCTGTGTGTGTGTGTGTGTGTGTGTGTGTGTGTGTGTGTGTGCGTGCGTGTGTGGTTTTTCCTCTGTGTGTTTGAGCGGGTTGTTGGTGTCTGTGTGTGTGTTTATATGTGTGCCACATCAGTGTGTGCCCTCGATTCATTGTCTTGTATTTTACCAGCCGCCTGCCTGCTGTTGTATCCTCTAAAGCCGCACACCTTTGGAATCTCATCTCACCATAAACGTCGCCATCACTCAACGCCTAATCCTGCCGCAAAACAAATCAAAATGATACAGGGATTTCTTACCCCCTCCCTCTCCTAAAGTCCTAAACAACCACACACACACACACACACACACACACACATACACATACCCTTAAAACACTTCTTCCTCCTCCTCCTCCTCCTCATTCTCCCTATCATGCTTTTCTTGATCCTGCTAAGCTGCCTGTCAAAAGCAGCACAAACAAACAAACCAAGCAACGGCATCAGACAGAGACCCAAGCCGGTTGAAGCATGTGCATTTATGTGTGTGTATGCGTGTGTGTATGTCTGTGTGTGTGTGTGAGTGTATATGTCTGTCTGTGTGTATGTGTGTGTGTGTATGTCTGTCTGTGTGTATGTGCGTGTGTGTATGTCTGTGTGTGTATGTGTGTGTGTATGTCTAGGTGTGCATGCGTGTGTGCGTGTGTGTGTGTGTGTGTGTGTGTGAGAGAGAGAGAGAGAGAGAGAGAGAGAGAGAGAGAAAATGAGAGAGCGTGTTGTGTGATTGAGCAGGAGCCTGTCTGCGTTGCCAAGACGTCTTCATATTCCTCTCCACTGTTCAACTTCTGGCAGCTCCTGACAGGTCAAAAGCTGGGTTTAAGGTTTGGGGTGTTTGCAGTCTTGCAGTGTGTGTGTGTATGTGTGTGGTGTGTGTGTGTGTGTGTGTGGGTGTGTGTGTGTGTGAATAGGGAGAGGGAGGGGTGCAGATTAGCCTCTGTGGGACATAAAGCGGAAAGCATGAGCCCCTTTGTCTCAGCTCTGATGCCTTGTCTCCCAATGCCAAATATCAGTGGGTATACCCCCCCCCCCCCCCCGCCTCTCCCCACGCTCACCAAGCCTTAGGGTGGGGGAGTTGAACATACACGGGAATCAGGATCTGTGGGGTGGGGGTGAGGGTCAGGTTAACAGTTTAGTAAACAGGAGAGGCTTCTTACTACATACACACACAGTTCTTGTACACACACACACACACACACACGTCCACACGCCCTTTCTCGCAAATGTAAATGCATGTGTAAACACATACACACAAACATACACACACACACACACACACGTCATATCTCCTTTGATACTGTATCTTGTGTACCTTGCCTGCAGGTTGAAAAACCGCAAACAAACATTTGCTCCTAAAACCTACAGGCTTACAGGTCCAGTGAATTTCATCTTGCATGCCTCTGTAGTTTGAGTTGGTAAACACCAACTCAAGAAACTTTGTAAGGAACAAAACCCAAAGGTCCCTCTGTGTGTGTGTGTGTGTGTGTGTGTGTGTGTGTGTGCGTGTGTGTGTGTGTATGTCTGCTGTGCTTGGGAAAGCACACGAGTACGTATATACTTTAGGTGTGTGCGTCTTCGCCATGGGAGACCAAGAGTAAATACTTTTCGGCGGAGTCAAACACTCAGGCGAGTGGTGGTTCGAGACCACGGTGCCCGAGGCTCCAACAGTAGATCGTACCTCTCTCATCATTCTCCTCCTACACTGACTTCCAGAGGGAGGTTGAGATACACCTGTGCCTCGCTACCAACGGGTCCTACTACTCCTCCTCTCCCTCCCTCCTTCCCTACCTCTCCTCCTCTCCCTCCAGACCTGCACTCCTTATCTCATTCACACATCCAACATCCCAGCACCCAGCTTTTCAGGGGCTTTTATCCACAAGCCTCGGACATGGGCAGTCTCTCTCTCTCCTCTCTCTCTTTCCGCTCTTTCCGTACGGATTCACCTGCTGTCTTCATCTCTCTGTCACTACCTGGATGGGAGCTACCATAACTGGGGGCTAATAAAACTCCTAACTGCTTGTGTGTGTGTGTGTGTGTGTGTGTGTGTGTGTATGTGACTTCAGCATGCTCTCTATCAAAGAAGGAGAGATGTTTTGCTTTATTTATTTTTTGAGGGGCCATGCTTTAGCCGCATGTTGCTCAGGGCAGAAAAACAGCCATCGCCCTGGACAAATGCCCCGTGGGAGCGATCACGAACGTTCCTCTCCTTTCCTACGCACCCCACCTCCATTTCCCCCTGGCCCTACCCCCCCCCCCCCCCCCCCCCGCCTCCCCCTGCTTGCCCCAGGGGAGGATGGGAGATTGAGATGTCTCCATGCTCTTGAGGAGAAAATTTGTTCGGACTGCAGGCTCTGAGACTGAGGTCTTCCTCCACTCCCTCTCCCTCCTCTCTTGATCTCCCCCTCTCTCTCTTGCCCTCTTTCTTCCTCTCCCCCTCTCCCTTTATCCTTTTAACCTATCTTTTCTCTTTCCCCCCAACTCTCTCTCTCTCTCTGCCACTCACCACATCCATTCGACTCCTGCTTGCTATGGCCCGAGGGTCTCTAGAGAAATCACTCCTTTATAACTTACGCCTTTCGATCACATCCACTGGGAAAAGAGAAAAAGACAGAGAGGGATAGATAGAGAAGTAGACACAGAGAGAGAGAGAGAGAGATGGGGGACAGATGAACAATGAAAGTGATCATGAGAGTTGGGGGGAAAGAGAGGCCAAATGGAAGGGCCTGAACATTATTTACCTAGACACCTGTAATTATTTTGTTTGTGCCAAGATGACAAACTGTGGATGGGTCATACCTGTCTGTGGGTGAGGAGATCAGACACACACACACACACACACACACACACACACATCTTCCAGTCACACTAACTGTTCTGGGCAATTCCATGCAAAACTGTCACGTCCACAATGCCAACACAGTGCTATTGTATGGTATAATGTGAATGATGATTACATAAAATCTGAGCAGTCACTCTTTTTGGTTGTAGAACAAATTTTATGAAATTTTTCACAGAATCATTCACATCATAAAAATACCATGGCATTTTGCTGGCTTTATGGACGTGACAGTTTGCGTAGGATTGCCTTTACAGTTTTTGTTACCAGCAGTCTTTTGTATCAAGATAAGTTCAGAGTATTTTAAATGAATTTTTTAATCTCGAGGGGGGCTTAAAGAATGTGGGAGATACAAAGACAGACAGACAGACTGATGGATAGATAGATAGATAGATAGATAGATAGATAGATAGATAGATGATAGATAGATAGATAGATAGATAGATAGATAGATAGATAGATAGATAGATAGATAGATAGATAGATAGATAGATAGATAGACAGATAAAAATAGAGAGAAAGATAGATGGGGAAACAAAGAGAGAGCTTTGTACATCAATCTGTCTCTCCTTCTCCGGGTTACCTTTTGTAATGGAATGAATTTTAAATGTTAACAGCTGCTGTGCTCTGGGAATCAATATAAACCAGATCATCGCCTGGCAACCGTTGTCAACCCGGCAACGGGGAGAGGGGAGCACAGCCCTCATCCTCCCAAAGCATTGGAGGCTGATTGACTTTACAATTACCCATGCAGGGAGGTCTTTTGGTATGGATGAGGAGATGAGGAGAGGGATGGACAGAACATAGAGAGAGAGAGAGAGAGAGAAGACTCAAAAAAGTGAGAGCAAGAGGAGAGAGGGCTTGAGTAGGCATGGAAAAAAAGAACATTCTGTCAACAGAATCTTGTCACAGCTTGCATGTGCAAGAAGTCTGTGGAAGTTGTGTGAACAAGTGTCTGTGTGTGTGTATGTGTGTGTGTGTGTGTCTGTGTGTGTGTGTGTGTGTGTGTATGAGTCTGTGTGTACCTGAGATAGGAGGACAGAATTGTGTGTCATCATAGTTTCAGATTGTGTGTGTGTGTGTGTTTGTGTGTGTAGAGAAAGTCACCCCTGCCTGTGTTTTAAGATGAAATCAATAGACTCCAAACAGAGACACATCCGTACTGTACAAGTGTTTTTGAGTCAAGTCACGCTTTGAAGATGTCCACATAGGCCAGGGTGAGGCATGCAACCCCTACGCCTGACATGTAGCTTTATGGGTTCATATCAAACACTCCTTCACTTCTTATACTCTCAACCTCTCCCAATCTGTTATGATGAAATGTGTTCCCATTAAGAGATGGCAGGCAACAGCCCAAAATTAAGCATTTTTCTGTTGTGGAGGGTAATGATGCACTTGCTCTCTGTAGACTAGATCATATTTTATCCAGGTTTGTTCTTGCAGACACCACACAATACTATTTCCATACATTGTGCTTGAGGGTAAAGTATTTTAATTTAAAAATATAAGAGAAAGAGAGAGAGAGTCTCGCTATGTGTGTGGGGTGGGGGTGGCGGTAGTGTTGTGTTTGTGCAAGAACTTTTTAATTATCTTTTATGGTGATTTGTGCCATCAAGCCTTGAGGAGTGTCGTGGAAACAATTACAAGTTTGTTTGTGTTATCCTTATCAGGACCAGTGAGCCGCCTCTGGGGCTTACAACTAGTAGTCTGCACTCCTCTTTTCCTTCTTACGTACTCCATCTCTCCTTCTCTTTCTCTGATTCTCTTGCTTTCGTGCTTTTGTTTGTACCTAGCCTGCTTAGCTCCTGGGGCTTACAACTAGTCTGCTCTTCATCTTCTCCCTCTCCTTTTCTCCTCTCTCTCTCACTGTTTATTTCTCTCTCTCTCTCTCTCTCTCTCGTTCAACACCACTGAGCAGCCTCTGGGGCCTGCTCTGAGTAGTCTCCACTCCTCTTTTTTCCTCTTTCTCCCTCTCTGTTTGGGTCTGTCCATCCACAGCTTGCCAGCATAATGGAATGGGGATTATAACATAAGTGTCCTTCAATTATCCTTGGGGATGTCATTCATTAGACGCACACACACACACACACACACACACCCACTCACACACACACACACACACACACACACACACACACACACACACACACACACACACACACACACACACACACACACACACACACACACACACACACACAGACACTCTAAAATATGTTATGATGCTTATCATAATTGACATGCCCAGACATGATTCTTCTTGCATGCATGCACACATACACACACACACACACACACACACACACACACAGTGGCGCTCATTTGTGTGTGTCAGGTTAGTTAGTTAGTTTGTACATTTATATTCTGAGCGCAGGTGTGAATGTGAATGTTCACTAATATGTACCACATTTGAATGAGTGTGAGCATGCCTGATTCAAAGTGTGCTTTTGAACAAACACACACACATGCACACACACACACACACACACACACACACACACACACACACACACACACACACACCTATGAGTGAAGACAAAAGTGTTCACCAGCATCATACAACTGGGTAAAGCGACCAATTTTACCCCAAACCCGACCTTGCTCAATTACACTAACAATCAGCAAGCTTTTAGCATGTCTTCTTGTTCGCTACCAGTTTTGTCATTACCTTAGAAAGTGTTTTGGATATGAAGGTGGATAAGTTTCTTTTTAAAGATTTTATTTCTTCACTCGAGCACGTACATAACAAAACCCTGAGTGTTGAACTATGGCCTCCTGAAATTAGATTTTTTGTCTTGCTTTGTTTTCATGAGCTGCTTATATTTAGCGTTCACTCGTATGTTTGCATGAAGCCTCCCCAGTGAATGACAGGGAAAGGAGGGCTGGTGGGGAGAAAAGATGGCTTCTGTGACACGCAGCTATTCTGATTAATTAGTCATAGCATTGAGCACTAACTTCATTAGTGAGATGGTTAAACAAAACATGCACACACACACACACACACACACACACACACATAGACACACGCATACACACATTATTGTTATTATTATTGTTATTATTATTATTATTATTATTATTATTACTACTACTACTACTACTACTAATAATAATAATAAAATAAAATAATAACAATAATATGAATATTATATTATTATTATCTATTTTTTTTTTTTTTTTTTACATAGCAGCTGCTAAATTGCTTACATTGCTGTGTTATGCTGAAGGTAGAAGCATACATACTGTTTGGCTGGTATCGGTATAAAGATCACACAGGGTTATACTTATACCATGACTGACACCAAACTCTCTGAAGACAAGCTGTTTGGTCAACTTTGCATCCTGACTAAAGCTACATCTCCACGTATGAAAACAGATATATCCCCCCCACATCCACATTAAACAAGAATTATCCTCATATAATGCTGAAAAAGCACACAGACACGTCAAACAAATAGACAGCCAATCAGAGATCTGAAAACCAAAGAGGGACTATCACATCACAATGCACAAACTTCAAAGTTCTCCCCATCTACACGTAGCATCTAAAGCCAGAGTTTTCAGAGGTCTCCACTTTGCCTGGGGCTTTCAAGTGACTGAAACCTCCATTTGGATGTAGATGATGGCACAACCAAACTGAATATTAGTTTTTATCGATACCCAGGTCTGTGTAAACTGGGCCTAACTCTATTGTGTTGCCGGTGTCAATTAATGGATCTGTACCAGAATGAATGTGCTGGAACTGTGCTGTTAGTGCATGAATCTGAGGCATCTAATCAGTGAAGATGGGGACCTCTAAAATAACAACGTTAGATGTGTTAAATGTCACATTCTCTAAATGCCTTCAGGATTTGTCTTAGGATTTGGTTAGGAAAGTGTGGTAGGAATAAGTGGCAAGTATTTGTGTTGTTGTGCTTGTGTTGCGTGTGTAACACAGGTTAAGACACCAGCAAAGTCATTGACACCAAAGACAAGACAGCCACAAATACAGTGGACTTTATTTAGCTCATACAATGTAGTCAGAATAGGGAGTTGGGGGGGAGCAGCTGTTCACCTTCAGGGCACACAACACAGCAATAATAACCAAAGCCAACAAGAAACCAGTCAATATGGTTACAAACACCCACTACAGAACACTCAAAGTCAGTGGTGCACAGCAAAAGCCACTACAAATATTCAAATCCCTGGTGACCAGGAAAACCACAATAGGTGAGATGCTCCCGAAGCCAACAGCTAACCCCCCGCTACAACCAGTGGCCCACAAATAATAAGCTTTAAAGCCTATGATCAAGTATATAGCAATGCAAAGGAGTTAAAAGTGTTACATTAAAATAGTTACCTTTATTAAATTCACAAGTATAAAATCAACTACTGGCACATACTACAAATAGGAGCTATGCTGGGCCGCTGGCTGAAGCAATTGGTGGTGCACGGTATCTCAGAGCAGGTTGGCCACCCTGTCTGGGACAGAAAGAAACAAAATGAAACTGATAACACCACACGCACCAACAATCACCCTTTAAAACTGTAACTGGCTACAGGCATACAATGAACCCACAAAATGGGAGTTAATATATCAGGTTACGTAATCAAAAGTAGACCAAGCACCACACAACATTCGCACAAAGCAAAAGAAAGCCCTGTACACCACCAACCTTACCCCCTGCACAAAGGAGACCAAAGAGGCCCGGCAGCCTCAACTTACAACTTATATAGGGCGGCCATCTTAACATTTCAAGCCCTTCCTGTTGCTTAGCGCCACAGCTCCCCTAGTGCCCTGGCCCCATCATTACACCAACCCCCCGTCAACAATCCCTTCTCTTACACCCCCCTCCACTTTTCCTCAGTCCGTCCTCGGGCTGACCTCAAGCATCCCCATATCGTTCTGGTGGGAGGCCTTTGGTGGTACGACATGACCGTCGCAATCCTTCAGTGGCAGAGGTGGCGCTGTCTTCCTCAGCTGGTGTTATTGAGGGAGTGCAAGTTGTCAAAGGCGGTAGCCACCGAGTTGGTGGGAACAGCCAAGGAGTTGGTGGGAGAGGGCCATGTGCCGCTGGAATTGATGGTCCAGGCCCATCTGCTTCCCCTGCTTCCTCCACGGGAGCCTGTAAAGTCAGAGGACAAGGCCGAAGCAACTTTCTATGCAACACCCGCTCTCTCCCACCCCCCTTTTCAGGTTTAACCACATAAACAGGAATGTCAGTGTTTGGTTGTTTCACCACCACATATGGCATACTATGCCAAAAATTGGCCAGTTTGCCTTGTCCTTTGGGACCAACATTACGGACTAACACCCTCTCTCCCACCATTAAAGGCCCAAGAAGACTTTTACCATCATGTTGTTTCTTTTGATGCTGCCCTGCCCCTGCAGTCAACTCACCAGCTCTCTTGTAGGCATAGTGCAGGCGCTCATGATGTCGTCTAACCCATTCCTCCACGGTATGTTGTTCATCCATGGGGTGTCCCAACATTACATCTAGTGGGGTCCTGACATGTCGGCCAAACATGAGGTAGGATGGTATATACCCTGTGGAGCTGTGGACAGTGTTATTATAGGCATGCAACATTTCTGGTAAGTAGTCAGCCCACCTTTGTTTTTTCTCCTCCACTAGAGTTCCCAGCATGCCCAGGAGAGTGCGGTTGAAGCGTTCAGTGAGGCCATTACCCTCTGGGTGGTACGGGGTGGTATGAGTCTTTTTGCAGCCATATAGGTCACAGAGCTGCTTTACTACTGCCGCTTCAAAGTTTGGACCCTGGTCGGAGTGAAACTGGGATGGGCAGCCAAAGTACTGTATGACCTGCTGCCACATCACTCTCACTGTGGTTGCAGCCGTTTGATCTCGAGTGGCTGCTGCCCATGCAAACTTAGTGAAGTGGTCAGTCAAGACCATGATGTTTTGAAAGCCCCCCACAGCCGCTTCAAGGGATAAAAAGTCCATGGTGACAATTTCAAGAGGGTAAGAGGCCACAACAGGAGTCAGACCCACAGCTGATGTACTAGGCCTTTTCCTTAAGGTGCACGCTGGACATTCTGAGCACCATTTCTGGACATCTGCGGCCATGTGTGGCCAGTAGTAGTTGGTCTGCAGTGTCTTCAGAGTCTTTTCAACAGCAAAATGCCCCATTTTATCGTGACAGCACGTGAAGGCCTCCTTCTGTAAACTTTGAGGGAGAATGAGTTGGTAGCGCCACATGTTGGTATTCGGATCTTGAACACATCGATACAAAAGTCCTTCTCGAAGCTGCAGACGGGACATCTCTCTCAACAGCCGCAGTACTTTAGGGACCTCCCGTCGTCGCTCAAGGGGATGTAACAGCCTTTTTGTCTGCAAAAACCACAACACACGGGAGATTACAGGGTCTTGTTGTTGCACTTCTGCCCACCTTTCAGCTGTCCAGTTCTGTCCTATCCTGGTGCCCACAGAAAACTGTGACTGGTCCTGTGCTGGTCTCGCCGACACTCCCAAACAGTATCCTGAGAGGCAAGCTTTAACCACTTTGCTGGTAACCTCTTGGAACCCTGGAACCTCCACGCCATCATCATCATCTGGAACCACTGCAGCACCTACTGGGTACCGGGACAGAACATCAGCATTAACATTTAATTTGCCAGACCGATGTTTGACTTGGAACCTATAACTAGCCAGCCGCGCCACCCAGCGTTGCTCCACCGCCCCTAGCCGTGCTGTAGCTAGATGTGCCAAAGGATTGTTGTCAGTATACACAGTAAAATCTGAGCCAAGCAGATACTCATGAAATTTTTCACTGATGGCCCATTTGAGGGCTAGAAGTTCCAGCTTGAAGGAGCTGTAATTAACATCATTACGTTCTGCACCCTGGAGACCCCTGCTAGCATAAGCAATTACCTTTTCCTGCCCATCCTGTATCTGAGAGAGCACGGCCCCCAAGCCTTGATGGCTTGCGTCGGTGTAGAGCAAAAAGGGTAGTGTAAAATTTGCAAAGGCAAGGACTGGCGCCTGCATGAGACCTTGTTTTAGTGACACGAATGCTGTTTCACATTCGTTAGACCAATCCCAAGGAGGAGATGAGGCTCTAGGTTTGTACTTCTTTGTAGGGTGCCCCCCCAATAGCTTATGCAGTGGTGCTGCTTTTTGTGAGAATCCCTTCACAAACCTACGATAATATCCAGCCAAGCCCAGGAATGCTCGTAGCTCTGTTGGGGAACTAGGTACCTTCCACTGTTGAACAGCCATCACTTTTTCAGGGTCTGGGGCTATGCCAGCATCAGATACCACATGACCCAAGTATTGAACATTGCTACGCAGGAGCTTGCACTTCTCTGGTTTCAACTTAAGACCCTGCTGAGAAAGGCGAGAAAAGACAAAATCAAGGCGGTCAAGATGGGTATCAAAGTCTGCAGCAAACACAATCACATCGTCCAGATAGATAAGCAATGATTGATAGTTTTCGTCCCCCAAGCAACTCTCCATTAAACGCTGGAAGCTTGCTGGGGCATTGCACAGACCAAACGGCATCCGCTGGAATTCAAATAGCCCCATAGGGGTCGTGAATGCAGTCTTTTCCTTATCTTTGTCGTGCATCTTGACTTGCCAGTAACCAGATGCAAGGTCTAAGGTTGAATACCAGCTGGCCTTCTTTAAGCTGGCCAACGCCTCCTCCACCCGTGGCAGTGGGTATGAGTCCTTTCTAGTTACCTGGTTGAGCTGCCTATAGTCCACACAAAAGCGAATGGAACCATCTTTCTTTCGTACTAACACTATAGGGGAGGACCATGGACTTGAACTTGGTCTAATGATGTCTGCATCCAACATCTGCTTTAGCAAAGCCCTCACCTCACCATACAGATTTGGGGGAATCTGCCGATATCTCTGTCTAATAGGGGCAGCATCACCCGTTGGGATCTCATGCAGAATGGTATCTGTGCAACCATAGTCCTCCTCATGCTGTGAAAAGACAGCTTGATGTTTAATCAACAGCATCACCAGCTTATCCTTTTGTTCAGTTGACAATTGAACTCCATCTAGATCAAACCCAGGTGGTATGCAGGTATTCACCCTCTCTGTTCTTACAGTATTGACTGGCACTTCACTGGCATCATCTGGGACCAAGTCACAACTGTCATCAAACACCTCACATACTTGTAATGTTAACAATTCGCCCAACTTCTGGTATGGGTATACTGCCAGCGGTGTGCTACTGATGTTTCGAACACGCACCTGTATTTGGCCACTTCTCACTGTCACCAAGGAACGTGCCACTAACAATCCGTCTCGTGTAGGCAGCGGCTCCATAAGGGCTTCATAGCTCCGACCACAAGGCCCACTCCTTGCTCTACAGTTTAGTAGCATCTCACGGTTACCAGGTATGGTCACAGGCCGTCTACTGGCCAGGCGTGCATAGCCCACAAAGCCCTCTGGTGATACGAAGTGATGCTCCTTCTGGCAGATGTGCATGGCCTTCTTCCACATGACCTTGCCTAAGGTGTTTAGAGATGGCTGGTCCTTGACTTCACAGGGGGCAGTGTTCTGAAACAAGACTTGCCACACTTCTTTAATAATATTCATCCCAACCAGTGCAGGAACTGTCAGACAGGAATCTTTAACCACAATTATCCCCACACATGCTAAGTTTACCCCAGCCACATCAACTTGAAGCGTTACATACCCTAAATACGGGATCTCTTTGCCATTGGCCGCCCTCAGCTTCAGCCAGGAGGTTGGATTCTTAAGGAGTTGACCATTCTTCCCATAATGCTCTTCAAACCAGTCCTGACGCATCATAGATACCTGGGAGCCAGTATCTAGCAAGCAGGAGACATCAACGCCGTCCATCGACACTTGGATCATAGGGCACTCCCCAACCAAGCCACAAGGGGGCCCTGCTGAGCTTGAAGTAGCATTTGGCATCGTGGAGCTGGCTACATGCAAGGGCAGAGAACTTGCACTGGGTAGGTCAGGTGTTGGTGTAGGCATCAAGGTGAGCTTGTGTATAGGCGGATGGATAACAATTGGGTCAGAGACCGGCTTAAAAGGTGCAGAGTTAACTACAGGTACCACTTGGGGAGGGGTGAGACATGAAACTGCCTCTGTTCTGGGGAGTATGGGGGATGGATCCTTCGCCAATATGCCTGCCGTTTGACCCTCAACAGCAGGGCACACTAGTTTAAATTGGCCTGAGGACTACGCTTGGGGCACTGGCGGGCAATGTGACCAGGGGATCTACAAATGAAACAAATAGGACGTCCTTGCTCGTCGTACTCACGTGGCCTCTGATGTCTTGGGCCTGGGGAATAACTCCGTGATCTTTGCGGGACCTGAAGTGAATCATGGCTCCGTGAACTTCCCTCCAGTCTGGCTTTCTGGAACTCATCCCTAATGCCCTGCAAGAGAGTCTGGGAGAGATTGTTCACCTGGAGTTCAACTTCCTTGGAGAGCTCTGTTTTAAGTTCCACTTTAAGTCGCTGAAGGTCGTCATCCCAAGGTTGTTTTTGGTCAGTCTTCACTGTTCTACAATGAGCTTGGCCATCTTCCTCTAACCCAGCACGCAGTACTGCCTCGGTTTTCACATCTAAGAATTTGAGGCTGTGATCCAATGTTACCTTTAGCCTCAGATCCCTCTTCAACCCATCATCAAAAAGGCCAGCAATGAATTGGTCACGCATCAGCACCTCTGGATTCAGGATATTTTCAGCGTCACTGACCATCATCTTTTGCCAACACTCCTGTAGACGGAGTGCAAAACCTCTCACACTCTCTTCAGAGTGTTGCCTGCAATTGAAGAAGAGAGAGCGAGTGACCGAGGCAGAGACAGGGCTAGCATACAAACCTTGTAGCTTTTGGAACACTTTAGCAACTGTATCTTTCTCAGAGTCGGGCAGAAGGGCCACTTCCCGCCTTGCTTCTCCATCTAAACAATTAATTACCCAGTCAAGTTGGCTATCTACAGGTATAGCATACATTCTAAACCACATTTCTAAATCACATTTCCATTGTTTAAAAGAGAGGTCATTTGGCCCTCTTCCCCCTGAGAACTTAGAACAAGGCATCATATATGGAAAAAAGGATGGCATGGAAAAAGCTCTTGGTCTCCCACCTCCCTCATTCTGATGTTCAGACATCTTCAGTGGTGTAACAACTCTACTGCCAGTGCTGCCGACTACGCCAAAGATGTAACACAGGTTAAGACACCAGCAAAGTCATTGACACCAAAGACAAGACAGCCACAAATACAGTGGACTTTATTTAGCTCATACAATGTAGTCAGAATAGGGAGTTGGGGGGGAGCAGCTGTTCACCTTCAGGGCACACAACACAGCAATAATAACCAAAGCCAACAAGAAACCAGTCAATATGGTTACAAACACCCACTACAGAACACTCAAAGTCAGTGGTGCACAGCAAAAGCCACTACAAATATTCAAATCCCTGGTGACCAGGAAAACCACAATAGGTGAGATGCTCCCGAAGCCAACAGCTAACCCCCCGCTACAACCAGTGGCCCACAAATAATAAGCTTTAAAGCCTATGATCAAGTATATAGCAATGCAAAGGAGTTAAAAGTGTTACATTAAAATAGTTACCTTTATTAAATTCACAAGTATAAAATCAACTACTGGCACATACTACAAATAGGAGCTATGCTGGGCCGCTGGCTGAAGCAATTGGTGGTGCACGGTATCTCAGAGCAGGTTGGCCACCCTGTCTGGGACAGAAAGAAACAAAATGAAACTGATAACACCACACGCACCAACAATCACCCTTTAAAACTGTAACTGGCTACAGGCATACAATGAACCCACAAAATGGGAGTTAATATATCAGGTTACGTAATCAAAAGTAGACCAAGCACCACACAACATTCGCACAAAGCAAAAGAAAGCCCTGTACACCACCAACCTTACCCCCTGCACAAAGGAGACCAAAGAGGCCCGGCAGCCTCAACTTACAACTTATATAGGGCGGCCATCTTAACATTTCAAGCCCTTCCTGTTGCTTAGCGCCACAGCTCCCCTAGTGCCCTGGCCCCATCATTACACCAACCCCCCGTCAACAATCCCTTCTCTTACACGTGTGTTGTGCCAGTGTGTGTGTATCTATTGCATGTCTCCATGGCAGGAGACATAAAGAATTTAAGAATATTAATTCCATAAACTATAGCCTGTCTTTGATTTATACAATAGAATTCCATCAATACCTCTGCTGTTTGCTGTCTGTTTCTCTCCTCAGGGTTTATGGCTGCCAATTACCTGAACTGCTGGAAGTGCCATTCATGTCATGACTCTTTCACCAGGTCAATATCCTCCTGAGGTTAACATAACAAATACACACAACTCTTCACTGACAGGTATTGTGTGTATGTGTGTGTGTGTGTGTGTGTGTGTGTGTGTGTGTGTGGTGTGTGCATGTGTGCATGTGTGTGTGTGTATGTATGTGTGTGTGTGTATGTGTGTTTGTGGGTGTGTACGTGTGTGCATGTGTGTGTGTGTATGTATGTGTGTGTGTGTGTGCGTGTGTGTGTGTGTGATAGCACATTCAGCATAATTTCTCTGGTTAGCACAAATGTGACATTCAATTAAATAATTGGAACATGTAGAAAAGTTGTTTGATAAATGGCAGGCCAGTGTTTATCTCTTACATCTTTTGTACCATGCACTGCAATAACCTTGTACAGTTTTCAGTTTGTCTTCAACAGATAGATAGATAGATAGATAGAGAGAGAGAGAGAGAGAGAGAGAGAGAGAGAGAGAGAATCGTATTATTTCAACCACTCTTGCCAACATTTCCAGCTCAGTAATGAGAATTTGATCCCTCTTCTGCTTTCCACTGTCTCTCTGTCAGACTCATACTCACTGAGACACTGTGAGGTAAAGAGGGACAGACAGGAAGAGGCTTAGAGTGAAAGCGTGAAAGAGCTGAAGGAAATGAACAGAAACATAAAAGGGAGGGGAAAAGATTTGAACATTTGAAAAGTCTGTTGAAAAGTGTGTGTGATCACTGCCATTCCAGGTTCCTTTTTTATTACATTGCTTTACATAAGTACTCTTTATCTGTACCCCAAATTGATCCCAAATGAGCCCGACATTGGAAAATATGACTGGTAAATAAACAACACACAGCAGGACCTAGTAAAATAGTCTAGCAAGTCAAAAAAAAGCACACAGTGTATTGTCAGTGTATTGCTATGGCAGAGACAAACCAGCAGATACACTGGAGGTAAACGTGAGTGAATTTAGAAGGGTGCGCCTATTGTGCTGGATACAAGTAAAAGCGATGTTGTGTACATTTATGCATTTAGCAGACG